>JAULBW010061971.1:0-174198 GCA_032358265.1 Vaucheria bursata
ATTCAAAGTAACAGTCGATTCTTAACAATATCATAATTCATGAACTGTCGCTATTATCCGTATCCTCCATAAGTAATTGTGCATAGCGGTTCCTAACAAGAACCTTCAAGATTCATTAGGGTAACAACAGTTTTGGGGAAAGTAATGATACTATGTTTTACTAGTATTTGTCTTATTGTATTTATTTTTACTAATTATTTTTGTTTACTGCCTCAAATTTTCAAACAAGTATGCTTTCCTGTTTGGAACTAATGCTGCACCATGTCTTCTATTTAAAATATCTTATTTGCTAATACAGTTTGTATTAGAGTTTGGTCAATGTATTGAAAATGCTATCAATGCAATGAGCTGATGAGATTCACTCTTGGCAACACATGAAGTAAACAAATAACAACTATTGTACATGTTTTTATTCTGGGATTCTGTTTTTCTGTTCTTTTCTAAAATCACGCATACCATAGTTTAGTTGGTTTCTTATATTCCCTTGGAATGCTAAGAATTGGCCAGCAAAAGTAATGCTCTAACCAAACAGCATTTTATTGCAAAAGCTTGATTATGGCAGGAAAGCATCATGATGGACATTTTTTTGTGGAGATATTTGCTGATTTTTTGCATCGAGTTAAAATGAAGGCAGTAAGTTTTCAAGTAAACAGTATGATTTCAAATTTTTTGATAATTTTAAGTCAGTTTGTATGGCAACTTAGCACGCTTGTATAAGTTCGATGATGCCATTTTTTGAGCTAAAAAAAGTATCTATTTCTTGAATTTGAATAATCATTCTTTTCATGTTGGTCAGAAAAATTTGAGAAATGATAGAGGTTGGATAATTGCAAGGCATCGAACAGTTTCCTAATCTATGTAGCCTATGTGTCCCCTAAAAATACACAGTAATTATTGTCCTGCAAATTATTTGTTCATTTGATGCTAATATGTAAGAAGAGTTTTAAGGTCACATAAGTTATTATATATGTTGATATGCTGCTAGATTCAATAGTGTTTGCCATTACAGTACAAATGCCGACCCAAAAGGTAAATATCAATTTCAAGTTTGATTGGATGATGCTGATATAATTTTAATTCTGATTGGATGGTGGTAGTTTTCTGGCATACTCTAAATCCGATTGGATGATAATGATTTTCATTAGATTTTATTGGATAACTCATTTGCTTATTTACTTTACAGCGATTTTACCGTTCGATCATTAAATCAAACTGTCGAAATTATTGAGAAGATGTCGTTCATTATGGAAATTACACTGAGCAAGTTAAGCGTAGATGCTTGTGAATCAAGTTGGAGTACTCGATGAGCGAAGATTCATCAGCCCCTAGTGGTAGTTATAGAATGAAGATTCATCATTCTTCAGCTGATAATGTTCCTCCCCAGTCAAGTCATTCTTGGAACTCGCTGCCGAACAAACTTTTGTTGGAAGTTCAAACATTGCTGGTTAGAGCTGGTATTGATCCAAAACCTATAAATACACTTGATGTCGTACGAAAAACTGCATCAAGTATGTTTGTCGCAATATTTGAAGCATTTTTCAATGTCTGCCTGGAGAATATTGTCCGGAAACCTGTAAGACTGCAAGACTTTGCTCAAAATGCTCAAGTTGTCATTGATACCTTAGAAAAAGATGTGATTTGTACCTGCTTGGATCACATCACTGGTAGGGCAATTGCAGAAGGTGAACTAAAAGCAATCACCAACCTTACCGAAATTTTCATGAAAATTAGTGATGTTGCTGAGAAAAGTAGGCTGTACGAGCAAAATATTGGGAAAACTTCGCAATTGAGTGTGCCAAAAAGATCAAACTCAAAGCGGCCACGCCGTCGGGCAACTCAAATATGCCCTGCTCCTCCTCCGATCGGCGCTAAGATTCTTAATTTTTCATCGGGTCGAAATGCTAGGTCATCCTACCTCAGTTCATCGGAACAGAGTATAAATGCATCAAATGCTCAACATCGAAAAACTCAATATGCGCCGGAAAAAAATGGAAGCAGCAGGTATTTTCGATGAAAAAGAGTTGGTCCATATTGTAAAATAGATGTAGAATGTAAATCTAGTCCTACAACATATCATACGTTAAACAAAATGTTGAAATAATGAAGTAAAACAGAAAATACTTCATATACCAAGATTCTCAACGAGAGAAAGTTGAAAGAATGGCATATCAGATATGCTAGTAAGGAAAAACCTCTTCGACAATGCAGCGGACTGGTATTGTATTGTTGGGTAATATATTATCTGACTATAGAAAAATTTCCCAAATAAGAATTATAATTGATAAGCCAAAAAAAGAGTTCATTTTTTTGCTGTGTTGGACCATATGGAGCTATCATAAAAAAGAGCAGAGAAGGCAATATCTTTCCTAAACTTGAGTAAATATTAAATAATAATTTGTCCATTTGCAAACAAGTTTCTACATGTTGATTTTTATCTCTAAAGTCATTGTTTAAAATGAATTTAATGTTTACAATGCATTATATTCAGTTAACTGGCAAAGTTATTGTGTTTGATGGAATGATTACTGAAATGTTATATTTGTCTAGAATGTTACATTTTTTACTTGTACATTTCTGGCTTCTAAATTATTATAAAACTAGATTACATGAACTATGGGGCTTGATGTGTCAGCTAGTTATGGCTAACATTGTATTACTTTGGTCTAAACTTAACTGAAATCAGTCCTGTGAAACCGGAGCTTATAGAGAAACCATTTTGGTTGAAATACTTCATTTGAAGCTGATTTTGAATGATATCTAAATTGACACATTTAGGCTTGATACAAAGAGTTTATTCTGCAGTTTTCCTCACTATTTAAATCTTTTTAGGTATGTTAGTGGATTTGTCCGAGGTAGCGAAATGCCATATGAATCCACTTCGAGTAATGATTTTCTAAGAGAAAAAAATTTCACTGAAATAGACAAGAGACATGCCATCCCGGAAAATATTTTTCGTTCAAATATTAGTGAAATCTGCAGTGGGTACGCTTCTTCCCATCCATCCGTTAATAGCATGAAAATATTCAAAAATGTTGAAGTCCGCGAAGGTAAAATTTTGGCAACTAATGATTTACCGAATTCTAGTCTAACTGAGATGAATGAACAATTTGAAATGATGTCTGTACAATCGTCATCGAGTAATATACCAAGACCAGCAAACGCTCAGAGTCCTCATATTGTTAACTTGTTAAGGCACAACATACCGCCATTTGGTAACATTGAGGATGCAAAAAGTGACCGTTCTGTTAAGTCGCTATCGAACAGCATTCCTGAATGCAACAACAATTACATGCAGAGCAGCTGTTCCATGAAGTCTTCCTCGAGTAGCATCCCAATGCATAACGACAGTATCAAAAAACAAGATGTTATCAATGACAATTTTTACTATAGTGACAAACTTGAAAATCAGCAAGATGTTTCTCAAAATTCACTGGAAAATGATCTTTCGAGCCGATCAAAATCAAGCAGCAAAAATATTCTACCAAAATCTTCAATTCATAAGACTGTACGATCGAATACTTATAGTATGGAGACTATTAGCGAAAATGGACATCTTGATTCTAGCAATGCTCAGAATAATGCTTCCAGTAGTGTGCCAAGTGAAATGGCCAATGAACCTCATCACTTGCTACCCGAAACTTCTTGGGCAACTGATTTTGGAAGTTTGCCTCGAAGCAGAACTTCATATGGTGGAAAAGCGGAAAAACATATAGGGTCACCGATGGTAAGTACTTTTAAATTTCCATTTTTGGGGAGCAGAGGGCTTACAAGGCATGTTAATATAAATGCTGCACAATTTCTAATTTTGTACTTACGTGAAGAACTGCTAGTATGCATTTTGATTCTCTCATTACGTACGCAGTATTTTTTGTGATTTTTGGGAAAAAAATTATTTTAGCTGAAATGCTGGAGTTTAATATGCCTGATATGCGGGTTAAAAAAAATTGCTAGGTTTTGCTTGTACCAGGTTATAGAGATATTTCATTTGGCAATGTAATACTGATCAAAGTTGATGTTACCTTTAAAGGAATGTAAATGGAATGCAAAGGAGTAGACAATAGTACCGCCACATAGCTATCCATCCAATCTGATTCCATATCAGTTAAATTCCTCTCAAACAATGCTGCATCAAATGCATGTACAGCTTAGTTTTTTGGCTAAATGCTTTTTCTTGGCAGAACTTTAAACTTTCAAGTTGTTAAGTATAAGTTGGACTTAGCAGCCATATACTACGATTATTGCCAGAAAATTATTTCGGCACATGGTAAATTTTCAGAAATCATCCTGAAAGAGCAGCCATCCTGAAATGTTACCAGGTTATTTGCCAGTTCGAATACAATTTCATTAGTGACATGTTCATTTCTACAAAATCCATCTTTACGCTTTTTGTTGTAATCATTCACCTGTCCATTTTGTTTTATTAATTTTGACAATTCAGAATGTTGAATCCATTATTTTTCGTTTTTGAGTAGATGTCTGCAAGAAAAAGCAGAGCAGATGCTGTATATAGGCGTATTTTGAAAGATCGTCTTGTAGAACATCGTAAGGTAATAAGTTCACATATACTTTTATCCATTGCAATTTCTTAAATTAGCTATTGATACTTGTTCATTCACACTGTGGATAGTTTTGAATTGCAGCCTCTCAAGAAAATGAACTTATTAGGCTCGTAACGAAAAAAATGCTTTTATTCTGTTCCCTTGAAAGGACATACCTGTATACAAGTAGAGTAATAGAAAAAGTTTATTCATTTTTTCTATACTATTTTTATATTTCGAAATTTTTCAACATATTAGTATTATATTAGTTTTTCTTTCGTGCCAGAGAGATATGCTGGATATATCGAGGCAGTATTATACTTTAAAAAATGAAAGGCATGCAGATAAAGTTCGAAAGGTAAATTGTATAATTTTTCAAAATGATAATAGGCTCTTTCATCCTAATTTTGTAATAAATTTATATTATTACATACAGCTAATTCAGGATACAGGGAATCTGTCTCGACCACTGTATTAATTTGTTGCATCCGAAAATCTACAGCTAGTTTGACGCATCAATACTTTTTCATTTATTCTATTGTACATGAATATTTATTTTAATTGAATACGTTATACCAGATGTTTTGTGAATTATTTTTGGTTTTAATCTACCTCTTTGAATCCTTATAGTACCTCCCCCCCCCTGTATCTGTATATTATGCTTAACTAGGGTATCAGCCTTCACTTTGTTCTGGCAGTTGTTCGTATATTGTACAATCGCAATTGTCCTAGCTGTACAATCGCAATTGTCCTAGCTGTACAATCGCAATTGTCCTAGCTGTACATAGGTTCTCACATATGTTTATTATTGGTTGAATCTTATAAGAAAGTCTCATCATAAAAAAATTATTGAAGCTTCTTCTGGCATAACTGTTAATACAAAGCAGTGTAATGCAGCCGCAGCATCAGCACCCCATAAATTGCATGCTTTACTTTTTCAATCGAGTTTGGTCGATATTACTTCTCTATTGCCATTATAATATTGATAGATTTAAGTTAAATATTACTCATAATACAGCTCCAATATCATAATATGCAAACTTTCACAAGGCATGATTTGTTACCAATTGTTCTAGTAATATAAATATTTTTGTTTCCATAAGATTCGCCGTGATAGGTTTGAGGAGGATTTAGATTTGCAGTTAGCCAATCAGAGGGCATTGAGAGAAAAGGTACCAATCGGTTCAAAAATTGTTACTTTTTACCATTTTTACTCAATTAGAATAACTTTAGCTATGTACTTTATGTTATTAAAAAAAATGAAGTGTACAATTTTGTGAGATTATGTTGAAAAGTTATATGAAATGTTCTAGAACAGATCATACTTACAAAATTTGTTTGTACTTATTGAGCTGTTCTAATGCATTGTGTTGAACAGGTAATAAATTCAATCCAAGTTAATTTTCGATGTAAAATTTCTTTATCTTAGCTTATGAATTTTCACTTGTAAATAACAATATGTTATACTTGCCTAGCCTTCAAGGAAACATTTACATAACCCTTAAACAATCTTCCATGTTACATCTTACGTTAAACTTGAAAAGTGATATTTGAAATTGAACACTTTTTGGACAACTTACCTCAAGTTAACCTCCTCATTAGACGCATGGTGTTGCATTCGGATAAATATAGGAATAATTATGACACCCACGCTGCCGCTTATAAGCACTACCAACTACTAAGCGCTGAACATTGAAAAGTTATCATTTTTTCAATGGTAATAAAATATTCTTTTTCCGGTTTATGTGCTTGTTTCCTATTTATAAATATATCATGACACAATTAAAAGGTTGCATTTTGCAGTGTTTTATTCATGGGCAAGAATAAAAATAAATTTTAGTTTCAAAAATTATTTGTCAGCAGCATTTTTAAACTACTATATTGTACATCCAATTCCTTTTTCTGCTGTAGTTTGAAGGATTTTCGTAGTATTCTACATAACAAGCACCGTCTAGCATTTTTAAATATTTTATTGCTGAACCTTTAAAATTGAGGCCTATTGCCACAAAACACCAACAAAAAATCAAACTGATGGCAAAGGTAAAATACCGCTTTTTAATTTGAACAACTATAGGCAATACTACAATAAAATCTCTTAGGTTGAACACTTCGAATCTCTAGCCACCTTAATATAATGGACAGCTGAGGAAATGACAATTTTTATTTATTCCCTTGTATATCTGGATACCTCCTTAAGTTGGACATTTGTGCGTTTGGCGATGGAGTGTCCAACATGGGCTGTTTCACTGTAGATAGCTCTTAATCTGATCAACTGTCTGCTCTACTGAATTAACAAATTCTTTCATTTTACAAAGATATTCAAAATATTTCATTCGTTGAATTTTTTAGAAACGGCACATCTCATTTTGGGTATTTCATATTATTTTTTCAATAAATATGATATCCTCTTTCAAACAACTACCTTCAGGGACAAAACTCAACAAGAAATTTATATAAATAAAGTCTTTATAATCTAAAATAGTTTTGAAATATTTTATTACAAGTTTGTGAAAATGATGATTCTATCTGATCTTAGTTTCTTTTTAAATTCGAAAAAAAATATTATTTTGTATTCATGTACTTTGAAAATTCATGTTTGTTTAGAATGAACTCGGCAACGCTTACACTGATATCTTGAGAATGCTGCGCCGTCAAAAAGAGGAAGACGACAAAGAGGATGCTGCGCGATTTAAGGCCCTACATGATTTATCTAATGCCCAGAATGACGAGTTAGAACGACTGTAAGTTCATATACATATATATTAAACAATGCATTGATGAAACAAATAAAAAATAAGTCAACAAATTGAATCTACCTAAACAAATTTTAACAAAAATCGACGGTTTAGAAAAAACTCAAAAACAATTGAATTTAAAAGCACAAACTAAACGTATAGAATCTAGCTAATCGTGCCTAACAATGATCTGAATCGATTACATTCATATGATTTTACATTTTTCTAATCACTTCATGCACTTGCAAAACCTTATGTATTATGACAATTATCTTAATTTATATATACCACAAACTAGGTAAAAATAATAGAAAACTTTAGATGTAGAAAATTAGCTTTTAGCAATTTTTCGCAAACCAAATAAACGGAAAAGACTTCAGCTTTGGATATTTGGATTTAATGAATGAATTGGGTGGTCTTTGGCCAATTTGCTATATCCGAAGTTAACTTTTTTGAATTTTTTCTAAAGATTCAATGAACGAATGGCCATGATCGAAGAAGAAGCGCAAGTCAATAAATTGGAGAGAAATGCAATTTTGAAAGATGAAAGACATATTTTACATCAACTGCAAGCTACTGTCGAGGAACGCTTCAATAGTCGAATTAGTAAGGCTACGAATAAAATGATCCAAGCTGAAAAAATAGCTGCAGAGCAAAGAGCTGAACAACGTAAAACGGTTTTGGGCATAATTTCGGCTGACAAAAAGGCTAGAAATGAGCAGATAGGAGGGCTAATGTTCGGTCAACAGGTTTGATTAATTTCCTTTCATGACTTTTTTCTTTGGAGATATCAAATCTTCACTTATAGCGAATGTCTGCTTTGACAATTTATATATTGAAATTTTAAACTAATTTACTGGCATATAAACTTCCGTGTTGAATTATTCTTGGCATTAAATCTTCTGCTATTTTGAATGATTCATTCTTTAATATCTATTATTTCTGAATTTCATTGGCATTTTAAATAGTTAATAGACACTCGTAAACTTGATGCACCTCTATATAATAACGATGTCCTTAGGTACGACGCATTCAAGCAAAGTCTCTGAAGAAATACGAGGTACATAGACGGCAAATGGCAAATAATGATATTTTCAAGGCGTATCTGGGCTAGGAATTTGAGCAATTTGACAAGATATTTTGTTTGAACAAATATTTTTCAATGAAGATAATTTTTTTTAATTATATCAACTGTTTTTCGATGCGTGGTACTGTGAATTTAAATAGTGTCTGCATTATGATATATTCATTATATTACAGCTGATTAAAATGTACATAGAATTATTTTATCCACCATTACTGACCAAAAATTACATAGCTGTTGGTGCGATAATGTTTCATAATATAAAATTAAATTTGTCGTCACTCGTAATAGAAAGGTAATCATACAGATTCCTAGCACAAGGTGAAATATGGTAGCAATTAGTTATATGAATGCAAAAAAATCTTTTAATAATAAAAAACTATGTATATATATATTAATAGATTAAACTACAAATACTTCGAGTTGAATATGGTGCGTCAGCATTGTTGCTCCAACAATTGCCGCAAGTGATGTCAGCGCTAAAAGAGGTCCGGACGACACAAATGCCTCCAGAATAGGAACCAAACTATTCTTTTCGGGCCCATTTCGGCGTACACCTAGCTCGAAAACTGCATCCCCTTCTGTGCGGATATAGTTTTCGGTTATTCTTCGTCCTACAAAAATGTTGTAAAGACTTAAAATCACTTGACTTTTAATATTCTTCGTGCAACGTATATTTTAAATTTTCTAAATTATTCCCATGAAAGTCATCGTCCGCTGCTCAAATTGATTGGTCGAATACAAAAGAGTAATTTGAAAACATAATACTGAGGTCTAACAAATTGCGAGAAATTTCAATTTAAATGGCACTTTTTTGTAAGGCCGCTCAGAGCCCTGAAATTGAAATTTGTGATCATTTAAATAAAATCAAATTTTAATAAAATTACCGAGAATAATGGATTATTAATTCTCGAAGTATAATTTCAAAAAAATAATTATTCTGTACATTCTAATTTGGACAGCCGATTCTCATTTGTTATGCGGACATGTTTGGCCAAATTGCTTGTCAGTTTGCACAGGAGGCTATTATTGCAGAAGTGTACCAAATAATGACTTCTATGCCTAAAACATTTAAGCCATTTATCACAATTGATGGTTTCACCAACATTCTACAGCTAGCTGACGCTTAATTTCTATGTCGCTAAACAGGAAGAATCTAGCTTTTTACAGATGGCAGGTATAACTAAATAGCTAACTACATCTGTGTTTTGATGGCAGCTACAATTAATTAGCTGCATATGCATTGTAGACTCAATAAATATAGCTGGCAAAAGTTGCATATAAAGGTTAAATGAAATAGTTACTAGCTAAGCTACATATGGATTTCTTAAAAGATTTTAACAATTAGAATAATGCTCTACCTGTAGGTGATACTGCAGATGTTTTAATTATAACTCCGTCAGCTACCCCATTGAGCCCAAATATACTTCCTTCAAAGGACCCGTTATCAAGTTCTTCCCATTGCTCAAGCAAAGGCGGTTGCTGGTAAAAATTGTCCACATCCGGAATATCACTTATTTTAGATTTTTGATGACGTCCTGGAGGTATCATAAATCAAAATATGTATCATAGGTATCGATACAAGTGTGACAAATTTTCAAACTTAGCCTAAATTTTCAAAATTTTGAATTCAGTTAGTATCGCAGGCAACAACGATAATATGATAATTATGTATGCCAACATAGCGGTGTGATTAATTTTTCGAGATGATCTAAATTATATACATTTATAAGTTTCAGTGTCTAGCATTAAATATTTGAAGGAAATATGTATTAACTAAAAAATGAAGAATCTATAGATCTTGAGAAGAAATTGAAAAAAGTTCATTCCAGTTGAATAGGTAAAGAAAAAATGATTTTGAGGAAAAGCTATTGTTTACGTATAATATATTCTGCAATTTAATTTACAGAAAAGATTATTGGATTCGAGGAGTTAAATGCAGAATGTAACCAAGAGGTGGATAAAAAATCGTTTTAACTTTTCACCAAGAGAATTTGTGGTTAGTTTTACATCAGCTTCAATAATCTGAGTCTGCAATATGTGTTATTTTTGGAGATCATTCCATGTTGAAAATTGATCTTGATTTTATTAAAAGAAATTGAACATTTTCTCTCTTTATATGATTGAAAGTATTAAGCTCTTTAAGATTGAAAATAGTTTTACTACCTATTGAGTAAAGTTATTTCGTACAAATTCACATACAAATCTCACCTGTAACATGTAACCAACGTGATCGAACCTCATCCGGTGTTCTACCCATAAGTTCTGGAACTTCTGATACCATGCTCCTCCATAAAACATGTTGTCCTGCTCCAATTACATAGCGTCCATATGTGTCCTGAGAAAGTAAATTATAAAAAAAATGAATAAATATTTAGCTGACTTGCACTTTTGATTTGAAATACGTGAATCGAACATTTGATGCTTGCCATGAAAATATTTCCTAACCTAAAGGTTAAAATTTTCATGACCAATAAATCACCTGTCATAATTTCTAGATTCTCTCATACAATTAAAACAAAATATCAGCTGTCACTTAAAAAATAGCTTGCAAACTATTTGTTTAAGTATTTCCAAAACACTTTAAGATTTATACTTGCTTAACTTTAATGATTTGTGAATGAAAATCGTATCAGCATATATTTTATTTTATCGATGCCCTCCAGGTTTTTGAATGAATTCGTACTAGGCTATTAAATTCAATTTACACTGCCAACTTTCAGTGCTTCAAAAATCTCTTTAAGCAACAAAAATTCTATTCGGTACTAAATAATTGCGATCGAATAGTATTAGGGTGAACCAGGATGAAATGAAAATCAATCGATAACATAATTCCAACATCATCTTTAAAAAATTCACCGTATTACGCTCATATCCTACATACAAAATAAATACCTGCACGAGCCAATCTTCAAATTCTGTCCAAGGAAGCTCAAAATCATCACTTGGATCTTCAGATATTCGATAAAGTGTGCTACTTTGAAAATCACTTCTTTTTGTTTTATCACCAGGATTTTGTTCGACGCTAGCCATGTGAGCTATGCATGATATATGATGCTTGCAAGGTAATTTCAGAAGCTTTGAAGTAAATCCGGATACCGCTACCAGCGAGCTCAGTATTAACAGAGTACGCTTCATGAGCTATACACTGATCGTGCCACAATCGCAGTCAACCAAGTCTACATATATAGCTAAAGGAGTAATTTCGAAAAATAGTACGATTTAAAACAACTGTAGTTAGGAAAAATTAAGTTAAACTGAAAATGTACGATTTAACTCTATCCAGAGGTTCCTAAATTTCTAAATTCAGAAAAATATTATCCAAATGCGTTTTAAAAATCTTTGTGTTTTAACATGGATGCTTTGTAGCGTACTAAACTATTCCTCTTCACTTAGAATTTCAATGGCAATCACGCCAAGGCGTTCAGCTAGATTGCAGAAAAATGCTGTTTCGTCATCACACTCAACTGAACCGTTAGTTGAAAAGATTGAGACAAAAGTTAAAAAAACAAAATGCTTACCTTCTCTAAGAGAAAATCATTATAGAAAGCTTGGATTCGATACAGTCATCGGTGTGGATGAGGCTGGACGAGGCCCATTGGCAGGGCCAGTGGTTGTGGCTGCCTGTTCTCTTTCACGTGAATCTGATGCATCAATAGTATGTGGGGTGAACGACAGCAAATGCTTATCTGAAAAGGAAAGGGAGCGATTATATGAGCTGCTTATTTCAAATCCTGGTATTAAATGGTCTGTTTCTGTAACTACATCACAGCGAATCGATGAAATTAACATATTACAAGCTACAATGGAGAGCATGAAGGCAAGACGAATATTTTTTGCTAAAATTCAACTTAAAACAATATTCTAAAATAATGCAAATATTAAATCTAAAAATCAATCATGTCACTCTTTTTGCACAAATTTGTGCTGAAATTTATGTTTTTTCTCACAATTTACTCTTTATAGTCACCTGATTTTCATAGAGCTTTGCTCATCTATGAAACCATGCGAGAAGTCTTTCAAATTAATATCTTGCTACTTGACAACCTCATGTAATTAATTCTGCCTCTCCAGTTCTAGTTCAATTAAGGGAACTTTTCTTGTTCCTCTTTATTAGTAACGCCGAACACTCAGTCCGTGTGCAAATAATTTAGGATTTAAGTGTAAAAAAGGGATGTTGGAGATTTTTCGTCATACTAAAAACTAATTTGAAATATATCTTTTTAACAGAAAAATTGCACTAAGTTGAAAAGTCATCAAAACATGTTTTTGTCCATTCCTCGAAAATCCTCCATCATCAGTGATTAGTTTATTGTCCTTGGAATTCTACTTTTAAAAATCATTCTCTACACTTTTACTGCAATTTTTTTCAGACATCAGCGCACAACGTGCTTCAAAAGTGTTCCTCAAAAAAATCAGTAATACTAATTGATGGAAACCGGATTCCGGAAGGAATGGAAACTGAATGCGAATTTGTTATTAAAGGTGACAGCAGAGAGTATTGCATTGCAGCTGCAAGTATAATAGCAAAAGTCACTAGAGATCGATTAATGATGTCTTACCATGAAAATTTTCCTCAGTACGGATTCGATCGACATAAGGGATATGGAACATTAGCACATATGAAGGCTATTGCAAAACACGGACCATGTGAAATTCATCGTATGACTTTTAGACCGTTAAAGAAAGACGATTAAATCAAAGACACAATAAATTAATATGTATTCATAGTCATTCTGATATTTTAGTCCACTGAATTTTGAATATTTATCTGAAATAGAACATTTCGTTGATACATTTTTGTTGGCTTGTGAAGTTTTGGTGCACATAACTGTCATGCTTATGAGGGGCCGTTTTGGGTATTTTATATGCTGGGTATATTACTCGATCGTTACGAATCATTTTTCAAACCCATTTCAGAACTTTTTTTTAGTTTTGTTTCGAATGTGTCTTCAAAGCCATTAAAATGCAATGAAAATCACGTTATATTTAAAAAATCAAAAATTTTTAGTGACATTGTACAAGAAGCAGTTTTTTATGCATTGCATCTAATTGAACTTTGATCTGCCATTTGACCATTTTTTTGCTTTTCAAAGCATTCGTTATAAACGAGAAAAAGACACACCACCCTACTTAAAATCAATGCATAAATATTTATAGAATATATATAATAGATGTCATTTTGTTGATCATTTCAGAAAGTTGAAAAAATATTGAAAAGCAATAAATGCAACATGAAAAATCTATAGATTTGTACATTTTTCATAATTAATGTTACTATGCGTTAATCAACATGTTACGATGTTATCACCCTTCCACCTCATTATTGTTTTAGTTTCATCCTCTTCTTCATCTGGTTTTGACAGATTTTTCGAAATATAACTACCCTTTTGCACAATTCCGCTTGGAAACGTGTACGTACCGGCTCCGTTAGGTACTCCATTTACAAATTTACCAGTATACACTGTACCATCTTTGAGTATCTGAATAAATTTGAAGCAAATTAAGCTTTAGATTGACATATGGATGAGTTTAGTATACATTATAGAATAAACGTTGAATATAATGATTATGTAAGGACAGACAATATAATTTTTCCAATCGGAAAATCTGCTGATTGTGGCACGATATCTCTTTTTCGTTTATTCCAAGTTAAATACAGTAAAAAATTTATTACATTCAATGATAGGTGTACAAATTTATATATATATTGGTATGAACACAGAGCTAGGTGAACAAATTGCACAGATTCAAGATAAACATTTTTGTACAAATAAATCAATTTTTTTTAATCTATTACAGAGTTATCTGCCAATTTTTGTGGTTTTATAATCTAACTGTTGTGGAACGCAAAAAAGTGTATCACCATCAAAAGAATCAATTTGAATTATTTGAAAAGAGCCCTTTCAGCAAAAGATTCTTGTTGAAGATTAAAAGATGAATATATGCCCTCCCTTTTTTGGTTAAAAATAAACAATCACTATGGCTTAGTATGTGATCAAACTCTGGATTTATCCAGGGCATTATGTATAAACTATATTTATGTAAAAATTAGTGCATCAGCTATGACTTTGTCCAGGCCACCATGCAACTTTTTCCTCGCTGCACTGTTATATTTGCATGTGCACTAAAAATTTCCTTCATTGTGCAATGAACGCTTGGCATTGATTCTGGCATCAATTTTAAAATGAATCAATATTATGAGACCACATCATGCACTATATTTCCATCGAGTTTGACCGATATTAACTGTTGGTACTCCCCCCCCCTCCACCCAATTAAGATGCAGCATATTCTAGAGAAAATTACCCATTTTCCTTCTTTTATACTGCCATTCTCCCAAAATCCTTGCATCATACTCTCATCCGAGCCAAACTGATAGGTGCCCTGTCCTATTCTTTTGCCACTGATCCAATCGCCGGAATATATATCTCCTCCAACTTTGTAGACGCATGTTCCTGATTAAGTTTGAAAACTTTATAGAAAGTTCCAGATAGGATAATTTTATTGGAACCACCAAATTAATGGTTCATAACATCCAAAACTTGCAATACTAAAAAATTTGATGCTGAACTTGACATGATATGATATTCTTATTTATTCATAGTAAGTTAATATTTGCCAAAAACAAACTAGTCATATCATTGCATTCCAGTTTAATAAGGACACATTCCCAAGTAAAATTAAAATCAGCAATATTAATCAACATGCCCTTGTAAAGTAATACCATGTTGACTGCACAGATGATTTTAATAGCTTGTAAGACTAAAACAAACTAAAATTATCCAAACTTAGGCAATTGGTCTTTCTTCAAGTAGATCTAGTTCTACAAACATAGATTAGCAGCCACAAATATAATAAAATTTACTAAGAAATTTGTTTTTCAAATCGAAATCTAAGTCCTAAATTTTTGTCAAATTTGAAAAATTTCTGTAGAGATCTAAAAAAAGACAAATGCTTGATGAAAAACAACTGAAAAGGCTCATAGTATTTGATCCTTAAAAGGTAATTCCTAGATCAAATTAAGTTTTTATAATGACCTCTGTTAATTAAGACTGAGCAAGTCTTTCATTCATGGTAACAGCCATTCCGATTTAAGTTAAATTATTGCAATTATTGATATGAATTGATAATGCATAGATATTTGTTAGACTACTGTACAACTAACTTACTAAATGATGCAAGATTTAAGAAATAAAATCAGCTTATGTATTGGTAAAATATCGGCATTCTAAGCACTTGAGCTGATTCTCGATTTTATAAATTTCATTCGAACTTGAATTATTATAAACTTGGTATGTAAAGAATTTTTTTTCCAAATTTAGAGATAAAGTCCATTTAACTCTAACCTTATATTGTACAAATAAAAATAATTTCTAAATTCCAATCGACGCCTCTAAGTCTAAATAAAATGAATCGACATTTTACCTTGACCATGTTGTAAGTTGTCTTTCCATTCTCCTGTATACTGATTGCCATTTGGATATGTCATTTTCCCTAATCCTGACTTCATACCATTTTCATAATTTCCTTCATAGGTGGCCAATATAGTCGGTTCTTCACCCTCTTCTTCAGATGGTTTTATCCAAGTATACTTGCCCATCCCACTTTTTAATCTATTGCTGTCGAATCCTCCTTCATATTTAGAGCCATCATCGTAGGTAATCTTTTAAGACAACAATTCAGCATTAGAAAACAATCTTCATAATGGTTTCGGTTTGCATTTAAGTTTTGATTCATTTTAAGAACGACTAGAATGTTTTGACAGAGCCATCAACCACATACTGAACAACTCAACAACAAAGATTGCATTATTGTCATTAAGAATTGAAGAATATAACTCAGAACCCTTTGTTGGAATAAGAATAATTTCTACTTTCAGGAGATATCAACATGGTTTAAATTCAACGTGAAATTGGAATTTATATACGAAATGGTTAATCTGTACGTTATTTCAATCGCACCTGTGCCTTTCCTGCTCTGGCCAGCCAGTTAAGCACCTCTGGCTCTGCACCTTCGGCAAGGTCGATATATTCGCATTTATAAGTCGGCTCATTTCCGTCTTCAGACATTTAATATCTATAAAGGATTATATGTTAAATCCAGAAGCACGATATGAAAAAACCGTTACGCTATTGAAATTTACAGGTGCCTTGGCAACTCACTATTTTTCATATCTCCCAAAAAAGCATTGTGTCTACCGCACAAAAGCATTTAGAATCGATGTATTGCAATGACGAACCAATTAAATACGCATCTAATTGAAGAAACACTATTTTAAACAATATTCATATTTGCATCATCATCGGCAATCACCTAGCACATACCAAATATAATCAATAGTATAATAGTTCAAAATACATGAATGTTGACTAGTAAATGATATATTTTGTGCCAAATTATTTTGGCATGTACTAGGGCTGTTACACAGGGCCAATCAGAAATCTTGCACTAATGAAAGAGTCAATATTATTCTCTCCCGATTGGCAGCAATAATCTTTTTGAACTTTTTCATTCATTTTCAACAAATTAGTTGGCCATTTCAATGGTGAAGCATATTCTTAATTGCCCACAGTAGTGCATGGACATTGCATTTTAAGTAGGATAAAAAAACTGCAGCATGGTTGTAAAATATTCCACAAAAGCACAGAAGCAAATCCTAGAGTCTACAGTAAAACTTTTGTTTTGTTGGATTGGCCAAAACTTTGTCAAATATCTATATATACAGTTATTAAGTATCAAAGTAATACCTCAAAATGTGCCTTTGTTGACCAAATCAATCATGATGCTCTCTTTCCTGCATTTTTACAGTTGCTAGAGGTTTATAAACTTGAATTGTGTAAGAATTCTGCTAGCAGATTCTGATAAATAGTTGCATTTCCAAACCATGCAAAAAATAGATTACAAGTTCTGATTTATTATGCATACTAAGTTTTAATTTTTCTACAATACATAGCTATTAAAAATATATTAAAAGCAATTTTATAGCACTATAAATTTTCCTGTGCAAGATCATCTGCCATTTATTAGTAGTTACTAAACAAGTGATCACCTTCTCAATATTTAACTGCGCCAAATCTAATATGGTACAAATATAAAATGTTGGTAAATTTTGTACTGTAAAAGTAGAGATTACTTCTGCATCTAACCAATTGTCATTACTGCTATGAAGGTATTGCGGATATGAAGTTATGTATGTCTACTTTTTGCTCAGCTAATATAATATAGTACAGAATAATTTTTACTGCGGTTTTTGCTAATTTACTGATTTTTTGCTCCAAGCTGTACTTTCCTAAACTGCAGTTTTATCATTACTTTTTTGAAAATTAGTTTTTGCCTTAACTCATATAGATTCAATATTGATTGCCCTCTGCAGTTATGCACAGACTTTCAAACATTCACAGTAAGCTATACTTGTTTTCAGTGCACTTAATTCTGTAACAGTAGAAAGAGTTAGAGGTTTGAAGTGCATGTTTACAGTATTTTTTTTCAAAAATGAATCTTATTTCTTTCATTGAAAGTCTTAGATCTATGCTCAGTAGCATCAATGTTTAATACTGTACTATGAATATTTTTATCAGTGGCATTTACTTTGCTTTCTCCAAGTATGTTCAATCTGACTCACTGATTTGCTTGTTGCTATCTGTTAGGAATGTAACATGCAGCATAAGCACAAGAAATCTGTGGCAGAATACAAATATTATTACATCCTAAATTGTGTTGATAGAAGTGAGATAACTTCATTGACACAACTTAATATCACTTACTGAAACTTGTTCTTATGATTTAAACGGGAACTTGTTCTCATAGTCAGAACTGAAACTTCAACACAGCATTAGGAGAAATGTACCACAGCTACAGAATAGAATTAACTCTCTTAGAGGTTAGTTCCTAACACCATCTAAATGTGTTGTATCATAATTAATAAAACTAGCCCAAGTATTTATGGACTTTAGACTTTTACTACTTTAAAACTTTTTAATATTTTATCACCAAGACCTTAACTTTTACAGTGTTGCATTTTATGATATTTGATAGTTAAGTTTAACACATTTTTTTTTCATAATTGAAGTTATGAGAAATGAAACATATTGTTAGATACTCATGTAACTGTTCAGTTCCATTGACTACAAAAAACCAGTTTTTTTGTTCTTGGAAAAACATTTCTGTAGCAAAAAACTGTAAAATTCAAATTATTTTTGACCAGTCAGTTTTACAGGATTTTGTGCATGAACTGCAGTTTTACTTATAAACTGATTGAGTAGTTTTTTTCGACAATATCTTGAGGTATACTCAATTAAATATTGGATTTTAACCTTACACTATGATCACTTTTTAAAAAAATTCAGTTGTCCTATCCATATAATTCACTTAGTGGGTCATTTTATATTCTTATGCTAATTTTGCACTGTAGTAAGAGTAACAATCTTCTGCAATACTGCTGACTTCCAGCAGTATTTCATTTGCTTTTCAAACAAGACTAGCTGTATATTCTCATATTCTCTAATAAAGTTAAGTAAATTCTCTTTTTGTCCTTGTTATTCAAATCTTTCATAAACTGCACCAATTGTCTCCCATTTAAAAGCCTTTAGATACTTAGTTCTTAAACTCACAAAAATTTACCAGGTCTAAATTGCTAGTAATGTTGCTATTAGTTTCTGTGCTCATCTTAGTGATTTTGAATTAGAAAATGCACTTACTGTTAGAATCACTGCTGCTGAAATCAACCAAAACCAATTATGATATTAAGATGAAAGATTTACATCTGATTAGAAGTCATTTCCAACCATACAAGTTGTAGTTTGTTGATTGTAGTCCATAATATAAAGTATTATAAATTTATATACATATATCTTTGTATACTGTGTTTCTCCTTTGTATTTTTCTAAAGTTTTGTGTTCATTTTTTTGTGTCCAATGTGCTGCTACATGTTTGTTAGGAATAAACTCCCTGAAGTATTAATTCCATTTTAGCTGCAGTACAAGATTTGAAAAGATTTGTACAGTTTTAAGATTCAAGGAGTGTCACGCAAGTACCTGTTCAAAAAGAGACACACTCAGAATATTTGGGCAACGTGTTTTTGTTATTGTGTTGATCGAGTGTATTCAATTCTATCAATGCAACTAGTAAATGTAATGTTTTTAATCTAGTTCTTGTCCATTTTCTCTTCCATTTTCTTAATTGCATTCCTAAATAAGTTGCAATACATACATAACAATGCAATATACGTTAGAAATTAACTCCCTTAGGGATTAGTTCTATTTTTATAGCTGCAGTCAGTTTTCATTTATGATGTCCCAAGTAAATTAGCTTCACAGATGCCAGTAGGGTTATATATTTTGTGTTGATAGAGTTAGATCACTTCTATCAACATAATTAGTGCATGATAAATCTACACATTTCTGTCACAGTTTCTAGTGTTTTGTTGTGTTTCAAGTTTCTAACAATAAATATTATTGATTTTATACTTTTTGACAATACTTTTATTGATCAAATGAAACAAAAGCCATACGCCAGACTCTAGAATTTGCTACTGCAATGATTGGAATTACATTACAAATACACTGCTTTTTTTAAAGTAGTATTTCAATTATCAAGTACAAGAAATAATGTATAAGCTTAATATGCATTGCTGATATCAAGAATTGGTGATAAATTAACAATTCCACATTACCTGTATCAAAACTTTAGTTCCCAATTAATGAAATCTAAAACAAAATAGTAGCTTATGAGAAAAATTATAAGCATGGCTTTGCATGTATAATGTGTAAAAGAATAATCTTTATTAATGCACTTTTCTAATTAACATTTTTAAAATTATGCCTTCTTTGTTGGTAAATGCTCCATAAATTTTCTATAATTTTAAAAAATAGTTGGTGTAATCATTGTATTCAAAGAAATGTAATGTAGGTTACATTCAATCCTGTTGATGCCCAATTTTGTTGATGCCCAATTTTGTTGATGTTCAACCCTGTTGATGCATTTGCTGTACTACTACACTAGTACAGGACTGAGAAGCAGATGCAGTCAAGTCATTGATGTAACTCAAAACCACTTGCCATGGTGCAAGCAGGTACTTTAAAAACTAGTCATTAGCTTTGAGTATTAAGCTATAGTATATAGATTTCAAAGTTTTTATGGTTGAAAGTTTTGATTTTTCAATATGGAGATCTATGTTTTTTGTTAAAGCACCCAGTAATTATAATTAAAAAATTTGTTGATAATATGCAAAATTTGGTTCTTGAAAATATGGTTTAACAGATTTCTTTGTCGTTTTTAACTTAATTATGAAATCTATTATAAGAAAATATCTACGTGCCATTGTACAATTTGACTTATATTTGGAAATATTATTACAACTGTAGCTTAAAATCGATACTCTGCAGATTTAAATACCAATGTATATTAAAAAAAAAATATATATATAAATATATATTTTGATATGCCAATAATAGCTTACTTATACAAATTCATAGTAGTATGTTGATTTGATATTTCAAAGTTCAGCAGCAAAGAATCTTGTTACATACTAAATAATGCACTAAAGTTGCTAATTTGCCCTTAAAGAATTGATAGAAACTTTTTAAATCTTTAAGTAGCATTAAGACTTGCATGATTTTCAATTATACCAAAATTCAGAAATTACAAATTAAAAACAATTTTTAAATGGAATTTATTTTTTCTACATTTTACATATACAATTCAATCTTAAATTTTTCAGCAGATTTTAAAATGAATATTTATAAATTTCATCAAATGATGTATTATTGAACATTTGTCTATCTGTTTTCAATTCTTCTCTTTATCAGATAAAATATCAGGTACCAACATGAATACCGGTTTACCTTATGACCACATAAAATATTAAAATGAGCATAATCATTCTCTTCAATCCTCTTTTTTGTAGTAAGAAATAAAACTGTAACTTGCTGAGTAATTTTTGCTCTGTAATGTGTAGTTTTGATGCAAGAAAAAATTTTATGCATGATAGAAGAGTTGATTTTTTTACTACTTGCTCACAATTTGTAAGTATCCTGCAGAAATAGTAAAAAACAGTTTTCTGGCCAAAAAAAGCTTCTTTCCAATGAAAGAGTGCAACTTTAAACACAGGAAACACTTACAAAATCCTATACCAAAAGAATTAATACAAGAGTTTATTTTTTATATTCAGAACTTTGTTATTAAACACACAACTTAGGAACAAATTCTGTAGAGCAAAATTTAGCAATATATTGTTCAATAGAAAACTAAACATTTTAAATCTATTCAATCAACAGTGCAATATTTATCACTTAGTTTTAGAAGAATAAGGTTTCAAAATCACATCAAACAAAATAAGAGTAAAGGCTGTCTAAAAGATGTATCAATACTGTCTGCCTTAATACCTTTACATCTCTGGGCATATGTGTGGCATGAACTATGCAAGAGTAATATGTGGGAACTTTGGACTTGGTATTTTAGAGCTATAATTCCAAGTGTCAGGACTCTAATCATTGTAGAGCCATGGGAGCAGGCTTAAATGTGACTACTTGTATCTTTTTAGCTTGGCTAAAGTAACAACTACTTTGGATTGACACTTCAATTATGAAGCCTTTCTGCACTTGAAAAAAATTCAGCAATATCTCTCACAATCTTGCTGTATATGTATCTTCTTTATAGCAAAATAATTTTAAGAGCTTATGGAGAAAAATAAAAATCCTATAAGTTAGCCAAATATTCCACACTAATGTTTTGAACTACAATGTTTCTCTCAAAAACTCATGTGAAATATTTTTACCTGCAAAAATTTAGTGCATGCTAGGATTGCAGTATCCATCGATGACTGAAGTTATCTGTATTTAATAGTTTGTTGAAGATCAACTATAATTGGTTATCAACTCTATATTTGTTATATTTCAAGTGATCAGAAGTCCCACTTGTAATTATGCAGGTTAAGCTTGTTGAGTTCTTGTCTCGTGCTTAATCATACATAATAATTTATGCATGTCTTGTTTTGTTCTGTTGATTGTCACAGTAACTTGTGCGCAATATCATATCAGACAAGAAATTCCAACACCAGTTGGGGTCCCAAGAAGTGGTACGTTATTGTCATACTTTGGAAGGTTTATGTGTAATTAAGTTGAAGGCCTAACTCTTGAAGAAATACAAAAGACTTCAGATGGGCTGCATATAAAATCCTGTCATTTAAATACCATATATTTAGATGATGTGCTTGTATCACAACCTATGTATCCTAAAGTATTATTGATACTGAGAAAATAACAAAAGGATTTGATGAATCTTCCTTGTGAACCCATTATACCTTAGATGGCAGAAGCATCACATTTTCCAAAAGGAAGGTTTTCAATAATTGCAAGCATGGATCCATCCATAAAGCAACAGAAAATATTTCCTAGACTTCAGGGAATCAAAAATAGATCAATTAACTTGATCAACAGCATTCGAAAAATCAACTTTTGGACAGATACAATGTGGAGACTTTAGGCTGGCAGTGCCAAACAAGTGTAAGTTGAATGCTGATCAATTGCCTCTCGTATATGAAAGGTTACTGCAGAGTTACCGATCAGCTGCTTACGGATGTGCACCTTTCTTTTTAGCAATATAATTCGTTTCTTTTTAATCTCATACTTTACTCGTGTATCTAGTTAATTTTTATTTTGTTTAACGTCTACCTTTACTCCATTTTTCCAAAAATTGAGCCTCCAATATTTGCCCCCGCATCTTCAAGAAATGAGATTCCAACTTGAAGCGATTAAAATACTGTTTCAACGTGCAAGCAGCAATTCGGAAAAGTTTTTTGCGATCGAATTAAATAAAATAGAATTATTTAACTATTTATTTTTTTATGATATTCTGTCCTTTCCCATTGTTCCAATTTCTTATCGAAACCCGTAAATAATAAATAAATCGGAATCAATAGACCCGTTTAATCACCTCGCAATAATAACTTGCAAACTGAAAATGTTTAAGAAGACGATTGCGATATATTGACTCTCATCTAATGATTTGATACGTTTAAGGCCCAGCGACTCCTAGAGCTCGACTCTCCTAATTTGTTCTGCTGCAATGAATCCTTTCGATTTTCCAGCTGTTTCCTCGGAGCTTAATCCATTTGATGGTAGGCTACAAAATGGTAATCCTTTGCGGAACCATGCTGAGTTTGCGACGGTGATGACTCAACAGCGTCAGCATTATCATCAGAATTCACAGCAAAATGTCCAAAACCCGTTTTTGAATCATTCTACTTTGCCGCAGAATCCATCAAATTACCAAGTTCGTGGAAGTTCAATATATAATTTCGCCTCCTCTAGTTTGCCGCCACTTCAATCCCATTATCATTCCCAGCATAGATCACATCAACCTGGGACTTTTTGCGAAATGAATCCGAACACTAATTCGTTCAATCCTTTCGAGGATTTCTTGAACGTTCCGCTTCGCAGTAATGCTTCATCTACTGAGCGTAGTGCTCACCATGAGCATTCGGTTCGGCCGAACCTAGAGTATGCTAGAAACCATTACCATTCAACCTCTGCTATCAATCATCAAATTTACCCTGTTACCGTCGAAAATGGCGCGGTGCATGAAAAGGACAATGCACTATTAGGCATCCCTTCGAGACTAGGACGTCAAACAAGCGACGTTCGACCAAATCTGGTTTCGACTTCGCGTTCCGTATCGCTAACTTTCAGCCAAAACAGCAACGGTAACATCGTTTTTGACCCATGGAAATCTCCCGGATCAGCAGTGGTTGAAAGTGTTAATGTTGCCTCTGCACGACCGCAGACCAATCCAAGTTCTGCAGCTAAAACTATTACTCGAAGGCATTGCTCTACATCCCCACGACGAAAAAATTCAGCTCACCTCAAAAACACCCCATCTCTGTCAAATCTTCATATGTCACGTAATAACTACGATTGCAACGCCTCGAATGGAAGCGATGACTCTGATGTTTGTCCGGATGACACATACAAGAATGTTCTAGAACCACAGCATCCCCAGAATGACCCGATTCGAGGGAATCAACCTGAACTGTACGATGCTTATTTCAAGGAGTCCGATAAGAAACTCGGAATGCTCCTAGAGCGTAAGGACGAATGGAGAATCGGTAGTGAGCAGCGTAAAGAGCGCGCAATGGTAAGTCTTGTTGTAGATATGGGTCCTGCTGAGGCTCACGGGGTGACAGTTGGTAGCAAAGTCGTTGCAGTCAATGACACCCCCATGGAGAATGCCACCTACAATGAGGTCCTCGATGCAATCAAATTTGCTCCACGCCCTATGCGTGTAACCTTTTCCCGAGGAAGCGAGAAAGATGATGCAAATGTTGGAATATGTTTCTACAAAACTTGTGCAGGTCTACCTCGAAATTTTAAAGTATGGAAGAAACGATTTTTTGTAATGGGTGGTGCTGTAGCAAGACCCAATGTGTTACAGCTTTACGTAAGTAAGCAAGCATTTGATCATGTTGTAATTGCAGTATTTCAAGGGACCTCAGTAAAACAGAGAATAAAAGTTGTAAAATTAGGCTCCATGTGGTCATGCAGCCCAATTCGAGTTAAACAGTATGATAACGGTCCTTGTTTGAAGTATTTTCATATTAAAAAAAGTGGATGGCACTTTAAACAGATGAACTTTGCGAGCACGAGTATGAGCGATCTCGAGCGCTTACGCGAACAGATCTTAAAGGTCTGCCATCTGTCTTGAAAGCGCTCAAATGTTTGTTTATATAGGTCTGGTATATCATCAATTGTTTAATATCTCTGAATTTCAGTCGAGGCTATGCTGCTTTTAATACATTTTAAAGATGCTATCGTTCTTATCTATTGTCATGCATATTTAAAATATAAAAAGTAAGTTGCAAAAATCTTCAAGTATATTTTATTGTGCTATCTAGTATATCTCGATTTTTAATTAATTTAGCAGTTGACTAAATAGTATGAAATTGTCACCTACATTATTTGTTAGGATTTAGCATTGTTTTGTTTTTAGATTATTTTGAATAGGGTTGTTCGTAAATCGATTCAACTGTTGGAGCACCATTCAAGCTTTTTGGTGCATCTTAAATTTAAGATTGATGTTCATGAAAACTGGTATGAGGTTTAGTGTTCAGGTAATTCGAAAATCGTGATTCAAAGTTTTATTTGTTTCAATCAATCAGTTAATTTTCACCTAAAATAAATCTGAACTCGCTGACCAATCGCTAATCAAAATCGATTAAGATTGGGAAAGAGTTGAAAACAAATAAGTCCCGGATGGCATGTTGCTGTAGTTAATCATGTAAACTACTGGAATGGTATGCAAGAATGAGTTTGAAGAAAAGATACAATATCGGACGAGAAAATTGTCAAACCTGTTTGAATTTTTGCTGAATCTAATCAGTTGAAATGAAATGACCAATTTGCTTCTCAAATCATCTTAAAATCGATCTAAAATTGTTGTTGTTCTGGTGATGCGAGCATAGTAAGCTGTTCGATTAAAAACGCTTCAAGCCAGCTAGACTATATCTATTAAAATGCTGCACTAAGTTTAATTTTTGTACAAGAATAATTTTGAACAGATAATTCACTGCATTAAAGTATGACATAAAAATCAAACAGATTAATGACAATATAGGAACAACCTTTATGAGGATTGATTGAATTTTCTCTCCAATTTTTCTCACCACACTTGAAAAAAGTGTAAGTTTACCCTCCTGCAGACAAATTCTAACAAAAAAACACATTTTAATCAACTGAACACTTGATGAAATAATACTTTGTCACTCGTAATAAGTTCCCATGTAATATATATATGCTCGATTGTGTCATCTTTTTCACACTGTCAAATGTAGCTATATCTGTAATAAAAATATTTATTTGAAGCATAAAGATTAATTAAAGATGTGCAATAAGTTTCAAGTGAAAAAATAGACAAAACAAAAAAGGCAATCTTCACAATTCATTGTATTTTCAATTGGCAGATATGAAACTTCATCCCAATAGTCTATTTTCGAGTATCAATCGAGAGATTCTTGGTTGAACTCAAACTTATATTTTTAGTCGACATTCCAGGTTCAAATTTACTACTCGAACTTGATGCATTTTCAATATCCATTATTTCTTGGTGGCTTAGGAAAAATCTGTGGTTTTTTAAATCATAGAGGTCATCAGAGGGGGGTGCGTCGTGTCCTGCAACTGCATGAAGACAGTGTAAAGAATTTACTACCCAGAAACTGCCCAGTTTCCCTCCAGTACCACTGTCATCCCAAACCTTCACTGGTTGCATCTACAATAAAAAATTAACGTAGTGGAAAATATGTGTGCTATAAGTATTATCGATATAAGTAGGTATGCAGTTCATATTTTCTAAAACAAAAAATATTTAGCAAATTTGAGACGGCATGATTTGTTGGATTTTCATAACAACGTCTTCTCATTTGTGATGCAAACATATATTAATTCATCACGATTCGATGGATACTATTCAAAAACTATCATTGTCAAGTTGCTCGTTTACAGAAACCTGCCTTGAACAAAATATCACATTGTAGGAATTTTTAAAGTCTGAATAAAATAATAATAATAAAATACAAAACGGCTGATGGAAGAAAAGTCCAAGTTACACGAGAAATGTGACGCAGTAAAATGTTGAGTCCATATTTAATGATGCTAGGTCTTAATGTAAACCTAGAAATACAAAAGTCCATGGAACATCTGGACTACCAATGATTGCACAGACACAGGAGACATAAAATTTTAAACTTGTTTTCGAAAAAGGCAATGGCTTAATGCATTCACCAGTTGTAGGGATAGATAACGAAGCGCATAGCCAATGAAAAGGCATATAGACAGTACAGATCTACATTGAAGCCGCTCAAGTCAGATAACTTAGCATGCTGGAGAGCTGAAAAGACAACTTTTCTTTAAAATTATTTTTGTCCGATGTATTTTAGAATACCTTGTGAAGTTGGACATTTGAGCACTTGACGTGTACAACTTGAAAGGTTTTACTGTGCATTAAAAGATATATTTGTAAAATACCTCAACAGGAACTGTCCACCTTTTTGGAACACAGCGAACACACTCAATTGAAGGCTGTTCTTCAGAGGTAGTAGCAACCATTCCGAGGGCAACATAAGCCGAACTAGGAGGTACAGGTCTCCACACAAAACAAGGTTTATCCCCAGATTCTTGCTTCCAAATCTCCCTAAAGCGAATTGGCCTGGGAAAGATAGTATCGACTATAGTGTCTATCTTCTCATCATGACCCATGAAATGCATGCCCGTATCCGTGATTTCAATCACCAATGGTTCAATCTCAGCATCCTAAATACAGCCAAATGTTAATAATGAATATACTTGAAAATAAATGATTTTTACCGCAGAAGGTGAAGCCTCCATATGATAGCAGTTCTTCATGTATCCAATAGATATAAAACATACAGAACTAATTTGTATACAACATCTAAAACTACAGATGATAGACACTTATGAGTTCCTAGTCGATCAATATGATTTATTTGACATTCTGGTTACAGCCTTATTATCAAAATAATAAATTTGAAAAAGTAATAGTTACCATAGATACCAACAGAATCAGTTGAAATGCCAAAATGAGAAATATTTTTCAACTAGACGATGTGTGGAGTAATATATAAGAAACTGCAGAATATAAACTTACAAAGCAAGAAAAATAAAAAGTATGCAGTTCCAATACAATGCTCAATAAGTAATGCGCACAAAAACTTGCGAAATTGTGGAAGCACATTTACTTAAAGCAACTTTGTGAGCATTTATGTTAATACAACTGGTCTCAGCAAAAAACTGCAAAAGACCATCATTATAATAAAGATGAATAGTTTTTTTTAATGTATATTTGTATGTACACGTAGTCTATCAAAGGTGCAGTACGATATTCCTCCATGTAATTTCCATATTATTTACAATAACTGCATCATTGAAAAAAAGGCATTTAAATTATGGAAAGGGCACACTGACACATTAATAACTTTTCAGGAGAGACCAAGTTCAAAATAGTTTTTGAAAAGAAAAATCTACTAATTCTGAAAAAGATAAAGACATTATTGCCGTGATGTATGGGATTTATCAAGCCGAAACTGTAACTTCACCAAGGTTATGAACATTCAAATGGATTACCTTTTTAGTGAAATTATTTAATCCTGGTTTAGCAAAATGCCCCAAAATTATTCGAATCCTGTTTCTGTTAATTAGCTTATTTATTCCAACATCTGGAGCCCATATGCTGCTTTTGCTCCTTGCTCCAGATCCATGAGTAGTCCATATTCTAAAAAATAAAAAAAATCACTTTTTCTCTCTGCATAATGCACTTAACTTACTATAGAACGATCAGTTAACAGCAAATTTTTTGCATCGAAAATTTTTTATAGTACTTTCATTACGATTCGTGCATTTACACATACGTAAATGCATCAATCCTAGAGTAAAAATCTTATAGGAAAAGGTAAAACAAGTTAAAAAAAACTATTCTAAGAACAATATGTTGCTATAGCACATCTTGATTTACCTATCAGGATTAATTTAAGCACATAGTCTAATGCACAAACTGTTGATTTTATCAAATTTTGATTCTTTAGGTACAGATTTATAGAGAAATGAAAAAAAATTCCAAAAATTTAGCAAAAAGTAAACTTGCCTTTCCATTCTATCGTGCCTTTGAACCTTGACTTTAAACGCCTCTAACCGCTCTGTTCCCATTGATTCAACTTTCTGTGCAGATGCAATATCGCGAAGTCTAGCACTGTTATATACATCATACAGCTCTGGCATGGGCTTCGGCGGTACAAAGAACGCATGAGCATTTCCTTCTGCTTCACCATCGAAGTTATCAAAACTAGGCCAACTATTAACTGCGCTAATATCTTCAATGTCATCGGAAGAATCGCCAAAAGCTTTTTTAAATTCTTCCCAGTTAACATACCCGTCGTTGCTGAGGTCGATGGTGCGGACAATATCGTGAATAAGCGGTGGATCGCAGCGCATACCGAGCCACACTAGACCCCCGTACAGTTCTGAACAGGTTAGAGCTCCGCTGTGGGAACTGTTAAAGGCTGCGAATGCGTCCCTGGCGAGCAGCTGTTTTGCCTGGATATACATGTCATATATATGTATATGTACTTATGGGAGTATGTACACGTACGTACACACGGATATTAGTTTATAATGTATATACGTAAAAATGAAGTATACAAAACTTTACATACGCATAGAACAAAGTATTTACATGAACAAGCTGCACGTAAATTATTTATATAAATACGTTCATGTACATCAGAATAATTATTTCAGCTTTTTTGCGATTTACATGACTTTGACATAATTTCAGCATATAGTGTACAAAAGCATACAGTAACAAACCTTGAGAAGTCGTTTTACTGCGCAAATGGTGGATCTATAGTCTAAAAGATGGTATTCATCAGGTAGAGAAATCATTCTTGCCAGAGATGTATTTGCAATTGGACCTTGGACACGTCGACGGCATGCGCGCATATCCATAAACCATGCTTCTCGTAAATATCTATCATTATCCTGCACTCCTCTGTACAATAGACAAACGAATGGTAAGATTCAAAATATCCAATAGACTTGATTACAAAATTGAATCGTTTTACATCGCCAAAAATGTATAACTTCCATACTGCTTGATATATGAGTACCAAACCTCTTCCTTCGAGTATAACATTTACTAAATTTCAAAATCAGTTGAGCTGTCACTCTCTATGGCATAATTTTCGAGTTAAACTTCATTAAGCAACGTTGAAGTTCAAAGTTGAACCTGTCAAATGGTCATGTCTATGATTTTTTTAGAGTAAATCTATATTATATTGCGCTTGATGAAGATTGAAATTTGGTAGTTTATATTAATGGAAAGACGAAGTTTTGTAACGATTGATTCCCACTGAAATGGATATGTATATTGTACATAATCCAATAAACATATCTGCATTCATTCTTTTGTTTCATCATGTACTACTAAAGCATTGCTGAAATTATAGCATAAATGCATGCTTCAATCTTTAATATCCCTCTTTCTACTATTAACTCTATATTGGGGCCGTAATTTATGCAAAATAAAAATCCTTTACATGGGCTTGCAACTTCCAATTTCCATTTAAGGAATATCAGCAGAAAAAGGATTTAGAGAGGAGCAAAAAAAATGAGCTTCAAATTTTGTTGTTTTTCCCGAAACATTGAATTTAGATCAATTTCTGACTATTTTCTAAAGGCCTGAATTTTGAATTCTTCTACTAATTAATTATTTTTCCTTGTTTGTTCACCCTGAGAATCCCAGCCCAATACAATAAAATTAAAGAAACAAGGAATCCACATTTTAGGTTGAAACAACATAAAATTTTGCTCAAAAATAATGTATTAACAAAAAATGCGATGAATCTGTGGCATAAAAGTATTATATTAGTCTGCCAATCTACACTAACTTTTTTTAAATTTTGAAAGCAAAAAAGTTGTTACACGTTCAACGTATGTATTCAATTGGTTAGTGCAAATGTAATAAAATAATTCTGTTACCTTAAAAGCATAGCCATTTCTGTTGCATCGTAGTTAATTTCACTATCAATAAATCTAAAACACTGCTGAGCTAGCGATAAGTGATATGACCCAGGTGGAATAAAGTCCAGGGTCCCGTCCAATAGCAAATTATTTGTTAGTCGAATAGCTATAGAGGCATTATTAGATTCGAGTAGTCGGACATTCCGACTACTGCAGTAGTGTACTAGTCCTCTAATCGATTCCTGAATGTAAATTTTTTTATGGTTTATTACTATTCTTAGGAAAATATTGCAATGTATTATATTTGCAAATTTGGTTATAAATATGTAATCCTTTAAAATATACATATATGCATATAATAATGAAAAACAGCTGAATTTGATTATAATACGAAAACTTTAAATAGAATAGTAATTTTCAAATTGGTGGTTCTGAAGACAGCAATAAAAATTCTGAGAGATTTATCCACAAATATACATATATAGTCGAATATAAACTAGATTAGACTAAATTATCTACCAGAAATGGGTGGTTTTGGCAAAGTACCTTTCATTTTACTCAAATACTAAGCTCAACAAAGCCTACAGCTAGTTTTAACTTTTTTCACAAAAGTTCATACAAGCAAATACTTTCTATTAACCTTATTTTCAATATCGTCCCTGTTGGGCAATGCACTAACAATATCTAATTGACTATATAAGTACATTTGAAACGACTTTCGTACTAAATGGAATAAAACGTGCTGTTCTAGAACAGTTTATGATTACTTTGTCAAATCAATTGATAGCAAAATTAATTTAATAGTGTTTTTTATTCATACGACTCACCGCTTCGGAAAGAGACAAGGCGACAAAAGAACGATTACTCTCAACTTGAGCATATATTTGCTGTCGCATTAGCTCTTTTACCTAAAAAAGTATACTAAAACAATTAAACTCAGAAAACATCTGATAAATCGAATTTGCTTTCAATAAATTGTCAATTATAATAAAGAAAAATTCTCATCGTGCCAAGTTCAGCTTCAGAATTTTCAGTATAACGAATTTACTCGGTGGTCCCGACAGATTCGTTGCATCCGAAGTTTTTATACAGTGTATTTCTATGTAAAATAGTAATGTATTCTTTCAAAAACAATGAAATACCTAGACCGTACGGAAAATTTTGAATTTTTATAGATTACCTGCACATGAAATTTAAAATAATTTTAATAATGAATGAATCGAAAATCAACTCTCATTTTATATGCCACTCAATATAATAATAGCACCATCTAGCAGCCTTTTGGAACCGTTTTATGAAATTACGAAGACTCAGAAAAAGATACAAAATCATACAACTTTAACCGATTTTGGTCCAAGTTGAGCATGATTAACCAGGTTTAGACAAGTTTGCACATATGCTTTCTACACACTTGAATATTCTTTTCTGGATTTCTTAGCCAAGTGACTTGCTAACCTGCTCAAAACTGACAGTTGGTTCATTTAAACCCGTATCTTTTGCAATATTTATCACTAACTGTTGGCCAAACACAGGATCGTCAACATTGACATCCAAGCCTCTAAGCAAATCCATGAATTCTGATTGGTTAAGACGTCCATCCCCATCTCCATCCCACAAGTTAAAAGCTTTTCGGAGTCTTAATTCCTGTTCTGGCGTGACCTTTCGATCCAATTTTGTTGATGCTACTGGCGTGATGGTCGAAGCATTAACTAGCCAATCCAATAGGATGATTATATTCTGAAAGAAAAGAATAATCAAAATATGGTGTACAATACTCTTTATTATATTTGAATAAAAGATAGCATTTTGTAAAAGTGCAGAAATGAAAAATAAAAATTTAAGCTACTTAAAATTAAAAAAAAAATGGTTTTGACACAGATCAGTGTAGTGTAAAATCCTGTTTACCGCAATCTTTAATATCCATGTATCTATTTTTATGACTTTCTTTGCTGTTGCTACAATATTATAAATTATTCAGTTTATAGCATACGCATGATACATGTCTGTTTCAGTATGAATTTAGAAATAAGTATGTCTGTATGTACAAAAGTGTACCTTAATGCGTCGATACGTCTTCAAACCCCAGCCACGATCGTAGTAGTTTCGAGATATATACATATATTCAGGAAATTGCTATAAACAGAAAAAAGAATAATTTTAACCATTCATCAATATCTCTACATACCTAATCAAATTTTTGATACTGTCAGGAAAAAAGTTCAGTTTTTTAGTTGAAGCAGGAAAAAAACTCAAAAATGACAACCTATCCCTATAATACTTCAACACGTGCATATCTTCTTATTACTATCTTAGCCTTTTTAACCTTTCATGAATTATCCTCGTATCAACATATGGCTAATATATCAGAATATAGCAAATTTAAATAGATTCATTCTATTTCTAATAGTTATGCCGAGTACTGTACAAAAATTGCCATGTTATAAACAGACAACTGAAGCATTAGTAGATTATAATATAATTAATAAAATAAACTAAAATTTAGATGTAATACGTAAACACATATTCATACATAGTAAGCGTACCATATATTTTGGTTGCTGTATAAGCTTTGTAAGTACGCCAAATTCACTAGTTCGGAAAAATCCAAGTGACTCGTGCTTGTTCAAATGAGCTAATCCTTCGATTGGCCAGGGTTTAGGAGTTTCATCATCTCTTGAATACTTTTGTTTGATGAACTCGTCAGGTTCTTGTGCTTCCATTACAACCTCTTCTTTTTCTTGCTCTTCCTCTTGCTCTTGCTCCTGCTCTTGCTCTTGTTCCTTCAAAAATAATATGTAAATGTAAATATGCACATACGTATTCATATGTGTGCAGGTGCATGATTTGGGACAGAGACTCAAAACACAAAGACCAAGGGCTACAGTTTCGGAAACGAAAACGCCGATACATAAAAGGTGACTCAAGAACATTTATGCTTTTTAAATGAAATGTAAGCTTAAGACTCATTAGCATCCTAGGATATGCAATAGCAAGTCTATTGGATATTACACTGAACTTAACGTGCTGGGTTAGGGTTAGTATGTACCGGAACATTACCATTATTATCTTATCTACTTAGAACGGCAAATACAACTGTAGCAAACGCGAAGATAAAAAACAGTTACATAAGCAACCATCGAAAAATTACCAATGCTAGGGCAAAATTAGAAGAATTTTTCAAAAAGGCAATAAAATATAATAGAGCCGAATGCTACCTACCCTCCAAATTCAACAAAAAAACAAAATAGTCGTACATCAATTAAAAACTGCATCAAAAATTTACGTTGCTTATCTAAAAATGGAAAGTGAAACGCCGGTTATAGCGAATTTGCTATTGGCAAATTTTACTTGTAACAAAAAAAAATCATATCGCGCCACCATGTTCAATTTCAGATTCTCGGGTATGGTAACATATTCACTATATCCAAAGTTTAGTGTACGGAGGAATAAATTTATCCCATATATTTAAGCATATTTTTTTTCATTCTTTACCTTTTCTTGAACCTGTTCAGCCTCAAATGCCCTCTCTTGGGCCATTTCAGATAAAGTATTCCCAATATCTTCTTCCTCATACCCAGAACTTGCAGAATAGCTAAACCCAGTTTGCTCCACAACTTTAACATAGCTTGCTGGAAACCACCCAGTAACACCTTTCAATTTACCTGCAAAATAAGAGGTAACAAATATTTTTGCCTTAAGATAGTATCATTAGTAACAATTCAATAAAAAAAGCATCTAAGGCGTTGTATTATGTGCAACTTTCCATATACTACAATTCATGATAGCAGTAACTCATTTATCAAACAGCTTGCTAGCTTATGCCAACAAAAGTATAATTTTCAATTTTTTCATCTGTATCAAATCAAGAGCAACTTTTCCTTCTTGCACTACAATGCCTTGTTCTACCCCTTCTCTCTCTTCTGTTTTCTGCCATCCATATTCATAAAAAAGAATATCTTAAATTTTAATTTTAAATTAAACAAAAAAATCACCATAAGGTTCGGATATTACTGTGCTTTCCATGAAAAATATACTCTTAAAACTAAAATATTTGATATTTAGAGTATATTTACCTATCCACCAGTCTTTATTCTCTTGACTTATAATTTCAATGCGATCGCCAGTCACTAAAGTGAGGTATTTTATGCTATCACTATTACTGTCCGCAGATTTGCTGTATGAATATATAGCTTCTGCGTGTATCGTCGTTGACTTTGTGAGATTATAAGCAGATCCAGACTTTACACTACACGTTTTGATAAAAAACATATACAAAAAAAATTTAGAAGTTGAAGTATCAGTTGATTTTCCGATACAGGCTTTACATTTGGTAAGGGCAGCAAAGCACAAACTTAAAAAATTTAAGAAAATTGATATATTTATGTAAAATATGCATATACGATGAACTTAAAAAATAGTAATATTCATTCTTAGCTTCAACTTGAGATTATTCAGAACAATATTTTAAGAATAATAATGTCTATGACTGGTAAAAATTCAATAAAGTCAACTAGTCACTATCAACATGAACTACTACGATATCATATAATGAATAACTAATGCTATCTCCAACAGTTTCTTGAAAAGTGAAATTTCATATATATTTCACACCAACTTAGACTAAATTTGGTTAAAATAAACCAGATTTAATTGCCTTTTGACTGATGTAGTCAGCAGAAATCTGTAATTTGATGCTTTATGTAAATATAACTTTTGAACCAATATATCAAGTTGATATTCCATCAAATAATATACCCTATTATTCAATAGTTTTACCAATCCACTGACCCCATTTGCTGGTGCCTACTGATAACTATAATCCGATTAACTGATAATTTTTGGTGCAACCGATGGTGCAAATTTATTAATATCAACTAAGTATGTGTATGAAAAAATGATGACTTACCTCGGACGTTTCAATAATCGATTAGAATCAGCCGACGATTGAGCATTATTGTCAGGATTAGGATCGCTAGATTCAGCTTCAATCACTAAACCAAGAATTTTCTTAATAATCTCTTGGTCCTCAACATCCTGAAATATACATAGATATAAAAAACTATTTTACTTCAACTGCTGAATCACAGTACAGTTGGAAAAACGTCTATGGGTAATGATTTGAACAAACATATGATTCAGACTTGTACCTGTGTGGTGTTACTTTACTGTCCAATTTTATTATTTCTAATTATATGTTTATACAAAAAATGAAATATCTCAGGGTAATGAAATACTCATTTTCTTGTCCATTCAAAATAAACAAAAAAAAATGAACAAAATATTATATAACTAAAATGGTCCTGAGTTAACATGGGCTTACTTATGCAAAAATATAGAGCCATAGAGAAAAAGGAAGATATCGTTATGAAATTTGTTATCTCTTCAATTGCTAAAAATTGCCGGAAAAAGGACAAGTAATAAATTTGAATTTTCAGTATCTATAATACATACATCTAGTAAACCCTTATTCGCAGTATCAGCAACCATTGATGTAATTTTATCCGAATACTTGACACCTAACGGCACGTTATTTTCAACAGAATGATCAACGCGCTGTCGAAATGTATCTAAACTATAAAGGAGTAAAGTCGACTGTGAATCCGAATTTGAAATAGCGGGCTGGCCAAATTTTGAAAACCCTGCTTGCATGAAACTGTACGCTCGCTTTCTCCATACGTTCTGAGCCTGTATCAAATAATTCAACATATTAGAAATACTGATCTGTTTACTTCGAATTTATGCATCAGTGTAAACGAAAAATACTTCTATAATATATCCCTCAAGTATTGTACATATGCATTAATATAATGTGGATAAATTTGGAATGTGCGACTGTCATGTATCTGCATCTGTGCATTAATAAATGTATGCATGAAGGTACACACCTGCTGTTCCATTAGTAAATTCCACTGCAATTTCTCACTTTTCATAGAATTTATAGTAAGCCAGGCTGAAATATCACATAGTACTTGCTTATGACGCTCGGCTGGTGGTAGGGAATTCAACAAGGATAATCGAGCAGATATAGTGGTCCCTAAGCCTGATGCTACTTCTCTATTTATCAATTGATACACTTCGGGAACAATTAAAACCTATGCAAACAAATCGTGTATGAACATTCAAAAGTTTAGAGCAAAAAGCCAAATGATCACTAAATGTACATTTGCTTATTCCTGCCTTGCATGCATATCCACACTATTGAATAACAACAGTAAATATAACCTGTGACTTGTATATGAACTGTTAAATCAAACTGTTGGGTCTATATTCATATATCAGCCATCAGTTAGGATGATACGACTTGCAATATTTTGACCAATAGAGACAATTTAGCAAAGGCTTCTGTATCTTATAGTACTGGTACTACTCGTTTTATACGCAATGGAATGCCTTTCATTCAACTATATAATTTAATGGGTGCAAGTGCTGCACAATAAGCATGTGGAGATTTGTTATTTTCAAATGCACAGATATTAATACATGTATTTGCATCTGTGTTTTATACGTTCTCTATTTTAAGACTCAAATGTATCACTTACATACATTATATAAATATATTTAATGCATTTGAAAAGAAAATTTTATTCACTAAATAATGCCCTTGTCTGGAAGAATTCTACGTCTATACTATATATAGAAAAAAAATCGGACCAGCAATGAGATATGTTCATTCATCATGATAATTCCATTCAAAAAAAGATTTGACCTTCATAAACAAGTAAAGCTATTCAGAGGCTATTGCCAAGATGCCTGCAAAATATGCCTCAAATTGTCAGACATTCGGTATATAAATACATGAATCAAGTACGTATTGAATATTGAACTGTATACTGAACTGTGAGCTGATAAGATAAACTATTCCAGTTTCTTATTTGAATCTGATGACTTGTCACTCTAAATGTGAACATCGATACTTCTCTGCATTCATGCATTTTCTGTTTCATAAAACACTAGCTATAACACAAACGAAAGGCCAGAGTTCCGAAAAAAGACGCAAAAAAATAATTCCTTTCACATAGATATACGCATATAGAGTGTGACTTTCCATGCAAGACAGAATTTCCGGGGTCAAAGTAGAAAAGCTTTTTAAGCTGTTTAACAAAAATCATAATAACCTGAATCCTCTGCCCTTTTCCAATTCCTCTCATGCGAAAAGACCCTTGAGCATAATCTCTAAAAGTCATATCTTTCCCTAAATTGATGAAAAATACGAATGTCACATATATATATATATATGCAGATCCATGAGACAGAAAATTGAGTTGAAATAATACTGAAGAAAATATTTTAACATTCATGCAAAATGGTACAGTTTTTGGTTAATGTACATGCAACATTAAATGGTTATGGCAAATTTTGGTAGAAGTCTATGCGCTTATGACATATAATTATCCTCATTTGACAAGTTAATGCTTCTAATCTGATTTATTTTCAATGAATATAGCCTGCAATTCAATTTATTTATGCAAAGATATATATATATATATATATCCTATACATTCATTAAAATTAAAGTGTGCGTGAGCACATGTATATATATATATATCTGTAAATGCTTGTATGTAAGAATGTTTCTGAATTTATGCATATGCATAAATATTTATGTGGCAGTGTGTACATCGGCATGTAGCACTCTCCTAGGGTATACGATTACATGGAATTCTAGCACCTACCGAAGTAAACTACCAAGGAATATATATATGTATGTATGGATGTAAAAAATACCTAACGTAACTGCAGCTGTGCAGTTAAGAGCCTGCTTTATGTCCATTCCTGTTGTATGAACTTGGTCGTAAAAAGAGAAGCGTAGATGAGGCGACACATGGCACTGCGACAGTAACATAGGCCTTAGCCCACCAGACCGAGTAATAATCATTTTACGATCCTGAAATAAATGACAACAAATAGGTCTTAATTATTTCCAGAGGAATTTGCTGAATCCAAACTTCACTGCAAGTAACTGCAACTTTGAAAATTAGAAGATTCTGATATATATATGCGTGTTCATAGCAATTTAAAGGATAACTGATATACCTTGCTATCGAGATAAACTACTCCATCCATGTCTGGAAGACCATTAGTTAGCAAGTACTGGGCGACCTAAAAAAATTGAATTTACACTTTAGATTGTATAATAATATGGAAATATACGTAATATATATGCATAAATTCATGAAAATAATTAGAAAAATAATGCATACATCAATAAGTGCATGTAAATTGAAAAAAAAACATAGATGTGATAGTAAACAATAAATGGAAATAGAAATTGTAACCAACGCATTCGAACAAATATATACGATAAAAAAAATGCATACCTCTAAGTTACTTAATCCAGTAATGATAGCTCCAACATCAATCAACGCATTGAATTTAGGGTCAATCGAATTTGCAATAGTATCTAACATAGATTTAACAGTCCAATCAGAAGGCAGCAAATGGTAAAAGGCAACCTGTAAGAATTATGCCAAAAAATTTAAAGGAGCCACAATTAAAATTGATGCCAAGAAAAGCAAAGGTAGAAGGCATAAAAATTTGACTCCAAACAACAGGACCTTTTTCTATGGATTTTGTATGAATTTTGCACTTTTTTAAAATAGGACCAATCCTTTTTTAGCAAAAAATAAGGGTTGCCAGGAGTTTTTTTCATCGTGACCATTATGAGTATGCTGGAAAAAAGGCACTAACGTATATGAACGATAAATATTCCCGATGACATTCAACCACCGATGAACATTTTTTACACAGGCACTTTGTAAGCGACTGCAGTAAACTTCTGCTAACTGTGTTATGAATACAAATCATGAATATATTGAACATTGAACTGTGCAAGCCAAACTGTATGTTGACCCGTGCGCTGAAAAGAACAAATCACTTGAATTTAAAGATTTGCAGCTTTAAAGTAGATTTCAACCTTCATGGTTAATATAACTACATTATCAACTACATATTATTTTCTCGTGTTGGTGCAATATTCCCCTTTAATTAGATAACCCTGGCAAATAAAGCGAAGGCTGAATCAGTGTAGTACAAAATTAATTATAATATTTCCTTTTTAGCTCCAGACCTTAAATTTTTTCTAAAAACTAGTACCTTTGGATCAGTTAAATAGTGCAGCATCATCGCAGTATTGCCTTTTTCAAACTGACAGCGACCTAACTCGACTGGTAGCAAGTCACTCGGAGTCCCGCTGAATCCCAATTTCGACTTAAAAAGCATGTCACCGCCTACATCTTGGCCATTAGCTGCTAGTTTTGATGGTTGATATTCCATAGTTTCAGGAAAAATATAGCAGTCCAAGTAATATTCAATTACCTAAAAGTAATAGAAAAAAGGTATGGTTTTTACTACCCAAATCTAGCAATTTGTACATGAACTATAATATTCAATATTTATATGGTTGTTTTTTGAAACTCCCAAACTCTGAAATAAAAAATATTTTCACTTGCTACAACAAATTTCCATGCTGTTGTATCATTATTAATAGGATTTCCCCAGAGTTATCCAAAATACCTCCACCAGTTGGCCCCGCAAAAAATTATCTAGAAAAATAGCATGTTTTTAGAATAGTTTTTTTCTGTAGAAGAGTTATTCGTATCATTGTTTATTTGTCATTTTAAATTATCTAGGTTCACTTGGCAGTGCTATGGTAAATATTGCAAGGCAAATTGTACAATGACTATTTCAACTTAAATAAACTGAAATTGAGTTAATCCGATTGTACAAAAGAATTAGAAGAGTCCTTTGAAAAAAGCTAATCCAAAAGAAATAGAATATTCATGTAAGTATGAAAATATTTCAGCATATTTTCGAATGAATGTGCATGTGAGGAGGGGGGGGAAGGTAGGTCTACTACTTTCTGGGACTGTTTCTTAGATCTGTTACATAAATATGATTCATGCTAGCCGAATGAGAATTCTGAGAGAAAGGGTGAAAGCAACGAAATGTAATATAATCTAAAGCACCTGGCTTTATATTCAAATACAATTTGAGTTTTATTCAATTTGGTGGCTACAATTCAATGTTATAAAAGTTGCATATCGCAACCCATAACCCGATGTAACCTAATATAATCTAGATAGTGCGTACAAATTAAACCACCTGCGGTACATGCCTCAAAAGCTTAAACAAGATCCCCATCATGTCATCATCCTTGAGATCTAACAGCTGTAATGGCCATAAATCGTGGTACTCATCGTTGGAGTCTGAGGGGTCATTATCCAGCCCGAGAGTTACGGTGCTACCCGTCAAGAGATCTGCTGGGGGAGCTGTGAGGGGGGTGACTGCTATGGCTTGAAGTGCACGTAGCCCCTTTTGACCCACCCCTCGAACACTACCGCCAGCCAGCGTAACCCATTGCACAAATGCCTATACTCAAGAAACACAGCAAATATTAAAGTAAATAGCATTAATGTAAAATGAATTAGAAAAAGTGCATAAATATGCAACATTTTATATAAAATAAAATTGAACTATCTAACGTGAATTACATTGGTGAAAAATTTTGAATATGAAAAATACAATGAAATGAAAAAATATTATAAAAACAACTTTTCACAGCTAGGGGGTTCTAATTAGGTAGAATTTATATTAGGAAAATGATTTTAACAATTATTTACTACAGCTACAAACCTCGAAATAGTTGGAAATATACTAGACTAGAACTGATAGATATGCTGGAAATTATACATATATATAAATATGAATTAAGAAAATGTATGCAGCCTGAACTGTTGAAGCCGAACTGGAATATTGAATAATTCTTCTCTTATTATTGTAATTGAAACTTGATGAAATTAAAATTCGGTTCAAGTTTGTGGACAATGTTGGTGGTAGTAGAGTCGAATCCAACCGATTTGCACACCTTCATCGTTATATATCAAGAGAATCTTCTACATTTTCTTGAGTTATTTGCTCTTTAATTTGACACAGGTAAATTAATTTTATCTAAGAAGAAAAATACCACAACCATCAGCAAGTTCAAAAACTAAGTATTCAAATTTTGCGTTCGAACAGAAGACTTACATTAGAGTCCAATGCACAGATAGTACACCTGTGTACTGCCAATGTCTTCATGAGTTAAATAGAATTTAAAAGACAAAATAATCCAAATTTCAATATACCTTACAACTAGGACGCTCCAAATAGGGCCCATGTTCATCTTCCATTGAAGCTCGCAATCCTCTCATCACAGACAAGAAATCAGTACTTCGCAAGCCTTCATACCTTTAAACATGCATACAAAATATAATCGAAACATTTTCATGGAAGCTTACAGCTCTAAATGTACAACTAAAATCGTAAATATATATATATAGCTATGCATAAATTGATAGTGTTTCAAAGCAAGTATCCTTACCGATAAGCTAGAATAGTCATGCCTATAACAATATCAGGATGACTAAATTCGCTCGCACGACTAGGCACATCTTTTCCCACAAATGGAACTGCTAGCAGTTTTCGACTGCGTGGCATACTAGGATCATTTGCCAGAGCCCGCTCTAAATCCCCTGGGGTAAGTAAGCCAAAACTAACCCTATCAATTTTCGATAAAATATGAGGCATAAACGACTTTAACCAATTATGAGTGAGATTGAGCATTCGTAAGTTATCATCGCTGAGTGACTCTTTAACTCGTTGTTGCACGAGTATGCTGCTCTTGTCGGGTCCTTCCAAGAGATATTCGGCTATTACTTCATCTTTCAAATCCCGCAAGCCTTTTTGACGCATCCTGAAAATCAAATATTTTGCTTTTTATGAGTTCTGCATAAGAACTATCTTCAAATATTAAAAAAATTTATATATTTAGCATAAACATACAATTCTAGAAGTCTATCACAGTGAATTGAAATATTCCGATACTTGATTTATAATGACTGAATCTATACTTTCAGTCAAAAAAGCTATTTTTTGTAGCTTAGGCATGTCTACTAGAATTAAAACTTGCATCAATGGTTTTATCAAGGTCCAAATGCCCCCAAAATCATAGTAGATGAATTTGAATACAGAATAAATCTCTTGATGCGAGCAACGGATTTCCAACCAATGAGATGCATCGATTTCTCTTATTGGACTCCTTATATCCATCAAGTAATCTACTAAGATATCACGAGGTTCGAGCAGTAAATTCACTGAATGAATGGATGATTGGAAATTATCACAGTTCAATTAACCAGCAATTCAGATTTTGCAGTTTAATGGTAAATATGTAAAAGGCTGGTTGAAATTTATAAATTTTATCGTATATAATTATTTGAAATAATGCTATATTTACCAGAGAAGCACCCACTGAGCTAAAAGCGGCTTAATCTTTGACTTGTAATACGCCTTACTCAATAGCACTATATGGGGGGTCCTCTGTACAACTTTAAGGTCGCATCCTCGCGAAATCATTTCTTTAATACTTTCTAAGATACTTTTCGCCCGACGGCTATCTCGAAATGCAACATCGATAACAGAGCGGCCTTCATTACAGTAAAAAAGAGCATCTAATAGATGGAATGGAATCTGCCATCGAAGTCCGTCACCGAGGTTAGACCCCGGTCTTGCGCGAGTCATGTCGAGAGGACGTTTTTTGCCAAGAGGCCAGTTCAGTTCTGATTTCAAGGGGTGGAGAATAAGATCAACCTAAAGCATTCATGTACAAAAAAATCAGATACTACAAATTAATCATCCATAATTTAACGATAGTAAAAATTAATAAAAAGTGGCTTGTTATCCTGATCATGTGAATGATGTTCACAACTACATCTATTTCAACAATATCTTATTTGCTCACACTTCAACTTAAACACGGAAAAGAATTATTTGTTATTTGCTCAAAATCAAATAATAAGCACACTAGATTCTCTACGGGTCAGCGAAGGATGCATCTATACTACATTTATCATAATACTGATGATTTTATTATCCAGAAAATTTGAACAAAAAATTTCATATTAGATTTTATTTTACTTAAATTCAGCCAAAGTAAAAAATGGGAAAAAAGACAGAAAAATAGATACGATTGATTGTCGCGGGGGGGGGGGGAATAAACTAGCATATGAATGTATACATGCAAATACTAATAATAATGCAAGCAAAAACTGCAATTTAAAAATTTAAAAAGAAAAGATGCTTATTATAAAGATATATAGTACTAGAATAAATCTTGGAGAACACAAATTTGTTGAAACCACCGAATAAATTCGTTATATCAAAAAATTCATTATAGCCGAAAATATAATGTTGAATTTGGACATAATGTTTTTTTACAACATTGTTATGAAGGAAAATGCGTCATTTTAAAAGTTTACTGTAATATATTCAAAGTAGAATTAAAATGTTGAAAAATAGTTACTAAGTCACCTCATCCAATAGTAGAGCTCCGTTTCTGAAAATTTTTAAAATTTCAACCGCAATTTCGGCTTGCTGAGTCAAGTCCTTAATGTCTTGCAGCACTTCAGATCGCGCGGACCATACCTTCCTAAGCCCAAATTTCTTTCGAAAACCTTGTTCAATTTTATTCTTACCCAATCCATCTTCATCTCTCTCTTCTTTCTGTAACCGACAGGATTCGAGTCGATCGAGTAACTCGACAAACTTCAACATAAATGCTTTTATACTGGTAGGAGTTGTAACAATGATAGATCGCGTTCGTTTTGATTCCTCTAGTTTGTGGAGTAATGAAACAGTCACATCCATAAAGCGATCAAACCGAAAAGTATAAACTGTTTTTTGAAGGCCAATGCTAAATGTGCTGCGCATGATTCCAAAAGCAAAATCTAATAGAGCATCAGGAACAACCTTGAAAATATACAAAAATGATCATTTTCGATTCAAATTAGATGTATCTACGGTCTAAACTTTTTATTTCAAATTGTGGTTGCAATATAAAAAGAAATCCAAATAATATACTGTAAACAATAAAAATGTAAAATTTTACTTTAATCGTATGTACGCATCCAAAGTTATTTAAATTTGAAGAAAAATCTAATCAGAATATAGTACTCCGCACAAAAAAGCTTCAAAATGCTATTCGTCGACTTGTTAGAGAATATAACACTGGTTATCAGCGTACTTGGTTTTATTGGCAAATATCAAGCCAATCAGAATTCTCAGTATGAATGGCAGAATTTCAAGGTGCAAATACAGCAGTACAGTGTATACTAGGAACTAGCCAGTATGCATACATATTTTGCAAGGTATTATTTCGAGTACAACTCAGAGTTACCTCCATAATTAGCCTATCGCCTTGAGCTAATAACAGTGCAAGAGTAGGTGCAACTACAGTAGTCTTGCCAGCCCCCATGATCATCTAAATATAAGGGAAAACAAATGAATAGATGTATACCAGTATGCATGTAAATTGATGAATAAGTATGTATGCATTCATCAATATGCACGTACCTGATGACAGACACTTTTTCCTGTGACAGCATTTGACATAAATAATCCTATCAATTCAACTTGTCCGGCATGAAGCAAAATTCCTAATGAAAATTCCATTTGCAGCAACCTAACATCAAGCTGCCAATAGCATAATAAATCGAATGAGCATTGAAAATGATATGCAAGTTCAACTTTAGATACATCTGTAACTTTGTAAGAAAAGAAAACCCCATTATGGTACTGCTCTAAAAGCAGGAATTGACCCAAAAAAACGAAAAATTAATATTACAATTTAAAAAGGTTAATAAAGTTAACTTAATAAGTGCTTTACTAGTTAAGAAAATATAAGCCGTTTTTAAGCATTTTCAAATGCATACAACATTCGGTGCATTTTATATATCAGCACATTTATCATGGTTATTATGTGTCCATAGGCAATTTAATCTTCAGAATATAATGTGACAGATTCGATTACGATAGAATTACTACAACTAAATTCGAATTTCTTAATATTTTTACCATTCATGAACAATACCAACGAATGAATACATGCATTCATATCTAGGTTCGATATTGCTAGACATGCCCAATGGTATTTATTTATATTGACCCTAACTAGAATAATACACTATACAGTATACTTGCCATAATTTGAATATTCAGCTACAAAACAATTATCCAGAATAATTCTCTTTAAAGTATAATTGCGTAGTTCAAGGTCCTATACTATCGCTCTATTTTGAAACCACTAGTTTTGAAAATTTGTAGCATATAGTACTGTGTGTATTTTCTATGACGACTCACATGAGGAATTCCAGACGAATCGCGAATAACATAATTTCTACGTGCAACTAATGAACTAGCCAAAGTTTCAGATTTTCGAATAAGGCCTTGATAAGCACTCTCTTCCTCCCATTCCGTCCCATCCTTAAAAGTTACAAAGATAACATATATATTATTTGTGAAATACTAAGTAGCTGTTGAAATATGTATAAAGCAAACGATAAGTATTGATATAGTGTAATACATCAGAAGGCTATCTGACTTAAAAACTCTATAATGAAACCTATTAAGGTAGAAAAAATGATTTGAACTGATCTGTACAAATGAGTCTTGTACATTGGTTTAAAAAATGACTTATTCAAAATAATGAATTGCAAAAACTGATTCAGATTTGCGACCTCCTTGAAATACTCTGTAGAGGCAAACCTAAAGCATAAGAAAAGATGTGGACCAACAACTAAGATTATCAAAAATGATATTTTACGTATTATTTAAAAATTGCTTAATACATAGCTTTTACAGAAATTAAAAAAATGCATAAATTTTGCACTAAATATTCAAATTTTTAACTAAATTTATTGATGATACATGCAATTAACTGTTGTACTAACAGAACAAATGAGTTTAGTCTGTGCCTAGCCTGAGCTGGACAAAAACACTAAATTCATAATCTGAAACATTAGGAACACGTCAGTTTCAAATGAATTCAAAGATGCATGTATTTTTTTTTAAATTTATCTTTTTTCATACCTGTATGCAATGTCTAGGAATAATAAATTGTTTTCCAAATGAAAAGTAGATGAAATGACATGTCAGTATATTATTCGATTTATATAAGTGAACTGTATAAATCGATTGGCATACATGAACTGTTTGAACAAGTATAGCATGTTTGAATCAACGTACCATAACATCATTTAATGCCTTGATTAGACTCCTCAGCATACTGCAGCACCTCATTAATTGTGCTAGTCGACTAGTCTTAAGCATGTATGCGACTAATAAATCTAGTATTTCACTTGCAACTGTTTTTCCTGAAGAATTAATCTGCAAAAAATATTTTGTACTATACATTAATAGCCATGTAATATTGAAAAAAATCAATTTTTAGGAGATAATTTCATATCAAACATTACGGAATTGCAGCCAACCAATCAGATTTCAGTTTTCTGCAAACTTTTTCCAAAATGTTATTCTTTTCGAATGTCTAAAAAGTAAAAACTACCCAGGCTGGTAAATCTAAAAAAATTTCAAACAAAAAAATGAATACATTTAAAACTATTTTTTTTATTGGGCAATGAAAGATTTACTGTCACAATTTTATGCATAGATTACAAGCAACATAAAAGACAACAAAGAGAAATACCAAGCACAAAAAGTTAGCACTAATGTACTATGCATGTAATGTAACTTGAAGTTTTTAACTCGAATCGCCGTGGCAATTCAGCGTGAATGGTGCGTATATGTACACATATACTCGAATTTAATCTTTATTGCACAAAACAATCCATAATATATATTAATGAATAAATTACCTTAGAAAGATATGGGTTAATATAGCTTAAAATTCCTTCTCCATGGAAGCATAATAGAAGCTGAATCAAATCTTCTAAAGAAACAATGTAGTCCAGCCCACACTGAAAAGTAAAAAAAGTATAAATGCGCTATTCAATTAAAAGTTCATATTTTTTATGCACCACTGTATAATTTATTCATGTTGCAATTTTTCATCATATGCTGAAATTAAATAATGCTTTTGATATATCTGGGTCAGGAAAGAAACCACAGTATACAGCACTACTTTTGAGCTATTGAATTTTGAAAACCATCGTATCTATTTATGTGTGCATGTACGTATGTTCTATGTAAATAAGCATTTCGTAATCACATACCCAAACTTAAATGAACAAAATGATGAAAAAAATTGATATAGAATAAATAAAGTAACGAACCATCTGAGACAGTGAGAAAGAAAGAGCATTACATATATCCACAGGCATTGGTGCAGTCAATGATTTATTCTCCTCGTAAAGCAATGTGAACGATGCAAGGTAAATTAGTCTGTCGTAAGCTGATTTTATCCATTTATAGTCCTGACTAGCTAATGCTCGCAGAGACTGAAAAGTATTAAGAAAAGAGTACATACTAAAATTTTCAGGTTTTTATTCGGATATAATTTAAAAAAATAAGGGTAATTTGTCCAGGATTCTTTTGAAACAAACATTTTTGTTAATAAATTATAAAAAAATGTAATTTTAAAAATATATCGTAGAGATCACAAACCGCAGGGCAAATAAATTCTCACACAAGCGTTTCCAGCGGCTTTACTCGCAATGAATTTTTGGTACATTGTTGCATAATTTCAAGAATTATTCTCAGAAAACAGAACTAAGAATTAAAAATATCAAAATTTATAATATTAAATGGAAACTATATAAAAGTCAATATATGAATTTTACTACATATTTGCGTCTATAAGCTTCAAACCAAAGAATAAGAAAATCAAATTTTGGGAAATTCTGGCTTGAGTTTATAATCAGAAAAAATTACAGCTTAGATGTGGCATTTCATGTAACTTAAAGTTTTCAAGCGAAATCACACAGTCAGAAGTGAAATCCTTAGCAGATGTAACAAAATAGGAGGCTACAGCATCCTACATGCAACATGGGCTTTGATTTTTTTGGAAAAAACTATACTGCTGCGATGCACTATTTTCTATACTGATAAGCCACTACCTCAAGTAATGGTGTTTACACTGAGCATTAGCAGTACTTGAACCAGAACTAGACAAGGTTAAAAGTTCCTCGTCATCAGTGCCTACATCATTTCCCTAGGAACAGTGGATGTAATTGAAATTTTTGTTTTGAGCTTGAGTTACATGCTATTGTGATGAAATGAGTATACTTAAGCTATTTAAAAAGACAAAAAGTATCTATTATGAGACAAGAAGGGCTTTCAAAAATATATTGACATTGCCAACATATTTTTTGAAAGACAAACTGCTCAGAGCGAGGATTGAACTCGCGACCTTCAGATTATGAGACTAACGCTCTACCAACTGAGCCATCCGAGCGGTATAAAATGGAAATTTTATGTAAATGAAGACGCTATTTAGACATCCTGTGATTCCCAAAGTTGCAAACCAAGCGAAGTTTTTAATTGCGGAACTCAAAGCCATACAAATAAAAAGATAATAGCTTTAAAGCTCACATAATACGGATAATTTCACTAATTACGTTACCTTCTAAACAATTATGACTACTCAGATTGATCATACAACTAACAGGTTCAAGCTGAAAACCAAAAGGTCAAAGTATACTCAAAATTTTTAAAAAGCAGATAGGAAGAAACTTCATGCAATTTGTTGGACTAGTATTTCAAATAGACCTGTAAAAGCCCTTCTAATCGTGTTACCGCTGCCTTTGCATGTCTGGGTTGGTTCAAGTATGCCCCAATCTTGGAAATATAACAAATAAAAAAATTGCATTCATATATCATGAGGGCTTATTTACATGTCAGATGGCATAAAGAACAAACACAGAAAACAAACAATCTAATAAAGTTTTCTATCAATTACGAAATGTGATATTAAGGAAAATACTTAATTGTAGAATAAATATCTATGCTAACTTAAATGATTGTAACAGTTCCAGATGATCCATATCCCACAACGACTGATTCATGATCATGTTTTAAACATTGAACGGATTGCAAATTCAAACCGACAAATATGAGTATATATATAGTAGCAATTCATTCACCTCTTTTTCACTGAATCCAACAAGCTCAGGAACAGTTTTATTGTTTTCGTGTTCTGAAAACCATTGAACATCTTCTTTTAACCTCTCCAGCATAGTTTGTGATACGTGTGCATTTGAGCTGTTATTCATACCAATATTTAAAAAAATCCAAAGTTGAAATTAGCTAGTAATAATATCCTAGTACATTTAAATGTATAGCTTACTCTGCAAAAAATTAGATGGGGCGTCTGAACTAGTTCAAACTCAATTTTGTAGTGTTGTTAAGTGTACTCATGGAAACTCAATATCGTGTACACATTGATATATGCTGACACATGTAAGCATAGCATAGCAGTGTCTGCATGACAATATATACATATATACAATATCTTATATACAGCAAAATTGTATCAAGTTCAAATTTAATATAATTCAAAAGATTGTTCACTACGAACATAAGCATAAAATAGTTTCAACGTGATATACATGCATAATTACTGAAACATGCATACCTAGAATGCGACTCTACAGAGAATGGCAAGCTAGGGCTGATTGGGGGGATTCCTCTCTCTTTTCGAGTCTTGAATACCACAAATTTATCAACACCCAATGAACTTAATGGAATGCTACATAAATCTGATACATCTCTTGAAGTAAATGTAACACTGCCTGAGGTAAAAGCAGTCACTGATTTTGAAGAACAGGCCAAATCTGTGGAGACGATACAATTTAGAGGTCACATAAGATATCATATGCATAGCTGTAATTTAAATATATCAAATATAAATTTAGGAAATTGTAGTTTTTCGAGATTCAGTAAAATTAAAAAAAGGTTTGTTCCAATATTTAACTTAATATAGACCCCTTAATATAAGTAAATCTTAATTAATCTATACAAGTACATTAGAAATATTAATAGATAAGAAAATAAAAAAATCAAGTTTAAGGTACAAATTATAAAAATTTAGTGTGTCATGATACTTATTGTGTCACCACCCTTAATGCTATATTATCAACATCGTTCATGACTTTGAGTAATAAGATCGAGGGGGCAATACAAGCATCTTGACATAAGAGAAAAATCTAGAAATGTGAAGTATCAATTAGCATCTGGGAAGTTATCTCTGCATTCGTAAAAGTAAAATGGCAGTGTTTGAACTATCATGGTAGTATTTGAACCTCAAATTCATAATTCCCTACGATAGTACACTCTGATAGTAACCTGCGTACAGCCAATGAGTTTTAGGTTGGATGTAAAAATTCAAAAAATTCCTGAAAGTTTAGATGCTTAATACATATGTGCATATTGGTATATACATAAATACTTTAGCACATATTTATTCAAAATACCTGGTACTCGCAGAGAAAACCAAGCTCTATCTTGCTGCTGAAGCACTAGCAATGGTGATAGTGTTATGGTTTTAGGGCTATGATAAGTGAGCTGACTCTGACTTAAGGGCCATCGTATTAAATTCCTTTTGCTGTTTAGATGCTAATAGACGAATGAAACAAAATTTAATGTATAACCTTTATCTATACTCCTGGTTCGATGAAAAATTTTACCAGTGGGCATATTCCATTAAAAAGAAAATCAGATACTATTAAATCTTCAAACCATTTAATAAAACCCCAAAATATAAATGACGGCCTCTTTTGTACTATAAAAGTGTACTGAATGCTATTAACATCTGAGTTACTTTCTAAAGTAAAACTATACAAGTTAAAAAATTTCAATAAAACTAACAAATTTTAACAAAGTACACAAATAATTTCATGAATTTTTAGTGAAAAATTCACATTTTCTAAAAATTTACATAAAGCCCTGTCATTCTTAACGAAAGTTTTCAGAACGAAAAATTTCACTAAATCACTAACCTACTAAAGAAGACCTCATCGAAACAAATTAAATTCAAACGATTTTATTGGATAATATTTATACCTGGTGAGCAAGTCGCATAAGTCTATCAGAGGGCATTTTGGGCATTAATCTAGGCGCATCTGTTGCTATACTTGGATTGTTGGATAATGCTTTTAATATACTCATCAGTAAGTCTTTTCTAGTGACTATTTTCCATGGAAGTAGACGCAAAAATACTGAGGCCCAATTAAAACTACTGTCATCAGGGAGCAATCGTATCGAACAAACTCCAGTCATTAAGCTGCATATAAATAAATGAAAAATTAATGCAATTACCCTATTTTAAAATATAGAAAAATCACACCAAAAATGTACTTTCCAAAAGTTATGGCAAATATTGTCTAGGGAAACCAAATGTAACAATATGCTTACTATTTGAGTTTTTCAATCATACTCATCCAAAATATTTTAAGACCCAAAAAAACGAATTTGTAATAGAATAATCATGAACAAAACTGCTTATATTTGAAAGGGGGCAGGAGGATGAATTATTAACCAATTTTCAATCCGATTTCTTAAAATTATTATCTTAAAATGAATTTTTTTCAATCTTTTTGATTACCACAGAGTTTTATGTAAAGTTCGGCACCTAAAGTTCACAATTTTATATATTTGTTTTCCAAATAGAGGATCTAGTTAGTTAATATTAAATACAACATAGCAAAACGATTTTGTAAGTACATGGAGTAAATATAAAACTATAGGATTTGTGGTGACTCCATACATTTTCTATACTGCAGCTATATTAATATTATGAACTCTCCAACAAAAATAATAATAATTCTATTTTGGAAAATGTTTTGAAAGATCCATATAGCATCTTACCAGTAGAAGAAAGGAAACCCGAGGTGATATTTCCCTTCATCTAGATTAAATTGCCCTGCTACAGAGGCCACATCCTCCGGTTGAACCCATGCATTAATGGCCTGGATGGCAGTGACTCCCTGGACATCAGGAGGGGGCATATACGCTCCTACTATTGCGACTTTCATTTTATCAAATATATTTTCTTTCTTTTCTGCCTAAAAATATTCAACATAAAAAGACAATAAATTTAACAGTAATCTGTCAATGAAAACCAGTTTATGCGGTAATTTAGGACATTAAGAATCTGTTGGAACGGGCCAAATAATTTGTTACATTAGAAATCCATTATGTCCAAAAATATGACATTGAACTTGGTATAACGTGACTTTCTTGATTATTTGCTATTAGTGGAAATTTGTTAAAAGCGAATTTACCTTTTTGGAAACTTACTATAGCATAATATAAATGCATGTGATAAAAAGTATAATAAAAAAATTCTTGCAATCAACCTAAAATATTAACTAAAAGAGTAATTTATTTCAAAATTGCGCAACTAGTTAGCAATGATTATAACTAGTCTGTACAGTTATATTCTCGTTATGATTAAATTAATACATGTTACAGTAACAACTGTTATGGCATATGTTAATTCCCCAAACAGTATATTGTATATTATTAATCCAACACCCAGGTTACAAGCCAACATAACATGTGTTATCAATATATATGTTAATCCAGAATCTGTTAAATGAGTTATAACGGTTATTATGGTTCATGTTAGTCCACCAATGCCATCAACCATCAAACCATTTAAAAATAAAATTTGTCATTCACAAATGTAGCGTCCATTAAAAGTAAATTATAGCACGTCTTATAGCATATAAAAGTTCACAATTTCCCTAACACTAACCAAGAGACTTACGAGGATTTTGATATTCATACTTATTCGATTGAAGTCTATTATCAATGATTTTATTTTCGTGCTGTATGTTTGCATTGTTTACATGGCAACCAAAAATTCATCCCTGCTAGTCGTAGCAACAGACTGTTATGATATAACCTCACCTCTTCCAGACATGTATTATCAATGAACCCATCATAATTCTTCACAGGGTGCAGTGCTGGCATGGTGACTGGTATAGTAACCTCTTTGGCATTAGGCGAACACGAAGTGATTAGCTGTAAGACTTCTTCTCTGTAAAAAAGTTTGAAGCCTTACTTACACTAACAGCATAAATATATATATATATATATGTCAATAGAAATAAGAATTATATATGTTATGCCATGTCTCAAATGAATATGTGTGCACAACTTAATCCTGTAGAATCATCCCCTACTAAGACATTTCAATTACACTGCGGCAAAGTGTGAAGACTTATCAAGATATAGTCTAACTGCAGGGTCTAACGCGCGCGAGCTCATATCAATTCAATAAAACGATTAACCCACGAAGGTAACTATTCAGACTTTCTTAGTTCATACCTTCTCAATCTGTCAAATTGAGTCAAAGATTGTATAATAAGCAGAGATATTATCTATATTTCTATGGGGTAAATCTTGAACAATTCCGCACAGTCTAAATTAACCAACATGTGTATGCATGCTCTACTTACTTAAATATACATATATCAAAACTTTAATTCAGGATTTTTATGCTTGAAGGAGATATCTCAGAAAAAGATAGCTTGACAGAAAAATAAAGAAATTAATAGCGGAGCACTCTCGTGTTGTGAAATTATATTACAAAAGACGGGAAAACCGAAAAAACTGGTGCAAATATCTATGACTGAGAAAATATTACAAAAAATTGAATAAATATTAGTTTGATACTGATATTTAGCATTCATTTCATGAGTGCATCCAACTTGGATGAATATTACGGTAAACAAAAAATCAAATGAATCGCAAACTATCAGTATACATGCATATATCTCTTACATGCTGCATAATTCTAATCATTTTGGTACAGATGTGTACATCATATAATCTAATTTAAAAGCAGCTTAAAAGAGCGCATTAGGCTGCATTTCTATATATATAGAAAGGCTATGTTTGAACAAAAATATTATATTTATTAAAAATATCTACTCTTATTCTCTAGTTCTAAGCAATACAGATGTTTAATCACAATTAGTTAGCAAAAATTAAGGATTCAATATTCATGTTTATGCGTATAGATTTTATCAAATTGTTGGTAAAATTTTTAACTTGAATATAGAACATACCTCATTTTAGTTGCTGGTCCTGGATTTCCATTGGATATGACTCGGCGAATCAAGTCTAGTTCCTCTTCAACTGCTAGTCTGCATGCAGCACTTACAAACTCGAGTCGAGAAGAGTATAATTCGACTTGTTCCGATAAGTCCCAAGGGCACTGCGCTCCCATATCTTCACAAGATCCAGTCATCTACATAAAAAAATCTGAAGTTCAGTAGTAATTCTGAAAAAATTCATATTCCGTTATACCGCTAAAGTATCCCTTTCTACCTCCTGTCCCGAATGTGAAATTTTTTAATCTTTGTACTGTTCCTATTAACCAATAAGTATAATATGGCAATTAAAGTTGCATTTGAAAAGATAATTTTAACTGCCTGATTATGGCAATTCGAACCTGGTAGATCGAAAAGGCACGATTGTCACCTTTCATCATCAAATCAGTGCTAAAATACTAGAAACTAAATATGTAATATTGTCAAACTATGAAAACCATCAACAATGTTATCTCATCGTGGAAATTTCTCCAATAATATTACTCAAAAGCGGAAACCAAACCAAATATATTATTTTAATGTAGAAATTTCACCTGTACATTGAAACTTATGAGCTATACTACTGCAGCATGGAAATTTCATCAATGGTATTATTACCTAAAGATGAAAATTTATCAAAACACAAAAATTCATCAAAAAATATTACCAAAATGTGGAAATACAGTAAATGTCAGATATTACAAATTTTTCGGGACCTGACCAGATTAATTTGCTTTATCTAAAAATCATTACATCCGAAAATCTGAAACCTAATCTGGACATAATATAACTTTCTATTTATTCATTTTAAGTGGAAATTCTTTAGAAATGAATCTTTTGCATCTGAAGTTTACTCTATTTTCATTTCACCTTGCTAATTTTTAATCTGCAGGCAACTGCATCAGGATGATGATCGTTCTTCAGGCTACCAATCCATCCGAAAATCAATGACTCTTCGGCCGTAAGCTTCATGTCAGTTATGCAACTTTCAACCATTCGAAAAGCGCTTGAGTAATCCCTACCCATCAACCTCATCAACAGCAAGTATAGAGCAGAAGCTAAGCTAGGCGTACCTAACATTGATTCGGATGTATGTACTGGATACACGTAGTGCCGTACATCACTGCCTAGAGATTTGAGCCAGCGAGGTTCACCTCGATTAAAGAGCACATCACTGGAAAAAATTCAAGCGTAAATGTATGGGAACTTACGAATTTGTAAGAATTTTAAGAAAAAGCTCCAAAATACAATTTTATGCAAAATTTCAATCTGATAAAATTCTTAATTAATATGCATAAGCAATTTGAGAAGGTAATATGCTTTTGAGGGAGTTAGAGTAAATATCAAAAATGGCAAATTTGTCCGGATTATCCAATTATTTCGTTTTAAATATATTTTGTTTCATTCGAAAATATGAATTGAAACTTGGACACAGAATGATTTTTTTCACTTATTTGCATGTACGTATGTATGCATAAGTATGTACACAATTCTTTTACCTTGAGAAAGGCATATCGCTAAGTTCTGGTCTGGCAGGCATAGATGCTGCAGCTACCAGAACAAAGAGCTCCCCGTCACTATGCATACGAACAAAAATAGTATTAATACTAATAAAAATAATAATGCCTTCGAAATGAAATTTATTAAATATGAATCAAGAGAGAAAACTAGAACTTTATTCTGTTCTCAAGTCAGAATGAACAAAATTTCCTTTAAATTTATCAAAAGTACACATACAGACATGCATGCACATATTGAAGTGATGCCGGTTACAATCTCTGCCCAACTTTGAAAAATAAATAAATATATGCATATAATGCATATAATTCAAATTAACAAAGTACTAAATAACAAAATCTATCCGTAAAATTTTTAAAAATTGAAGCTTACTCATTTTCCAGTAGAACTGAATTTGGTAGACAGGACAATAGGCCTTCCAAGCGAGATGTTCTTCTAGAGGAAAGGAACATTCCATTGTGCTGCAGAAAAAAGAATGTAAATGAATGTTTTTTTGCATTCATGTATTTTTCAGGGTAAACTTCGAGTGTTTATAGATGAACGTAAAGAAAGCATGGAAAATGCCTTCTTATTTCCACATACTTTAAATACTCTAGAACAATTTTTTATTACTGTCGATTTCATTGATTACATAAGAATTTGAAAATATAAAAGTGGCGTAAGAACTATTTTTGCATATTATCCAGTATTTTTTCCTCCCAAGTACTTAGAAAATATATTATTTTCATCTTACACTAAAATTTCACCATATTTCATGTAATGATTTATTATTTCACGTAATTTATAAGCATCTGTAAAACTCAAAGTTGAAAAACCAATAGTCATCAAGTTATGAAACATGAATTCAGTAGGCTTATATCAACAGAAGACATAGAAAGAAGTTAAATTATCCGACCAGATCGCACGATATTTTTCTTCTGCTTCTCTGTTTAGAATAACACCTTCAGAAAAACAAACATTTCTACTTCTTCTCGGCTAGTCTTTAATCCAAGAGTATAATCCTTCTAAATCCAGATAAGGTTGCTAGTGAAATAAGTTACACCAAACTAAATCAGAAATTATTATTTACAAAAATAGATCGATTTCAAATAGTAAACCCTAACCCATTTCATGCAACTTTTCAACAAGAACACATTATTTCAGTAGTTTCATGATAAACTAGTATTTTGGAGCAGTAGCAGGAAATATTTTTGAAAGACTTACTTCTTGGCTGTATAGTAGCATTTTCGCTTTGTTTTGTATTGCGTCCACTGGTGAAGGCCTTGCGGTGAAAGTGAGCCGAAGCCGAGGTAGCTCAACCAAATTGATTGAACCTCCTTCATTGTGATTAATGACTTGTCCCTAACATAGAAAAATAAGGTCATGAAACAAAACTGCATTTCGGTTTAAAAATTCACCATCAACTACATAATAAAAAGTAGGGAAAAAACTGCTAAAATTGGTCAATTTTTATGGAAAAAGTGAAGCAGAAAAGTTATTTTGTTCATTCAATCTTGAAACAAGCAAAAAATGCATTTGCAAGAAAGGATTTTTCTGCAATAAGATTTAAATAAAACCTTTATAGATAAGAATTCATAGCAATTGAGTTAAGTTCAGCCAAATCAAACTAACTCGACAAACCTACAGACGTACTGGCTACGTAAAGAAATTTAAAAGAAAACTTGTCCGAAATACAACAAGGATGGACTGCAAAGGCATGCTGAATTTTAATATTGGAACAATACCTTTGACCATACTAGTATATGACTAGGAGATTCTAGTCGTGTTAATAGACTAGCTAGTTGCTGTAAAGGGCTTCCAGTCGGAGCATACATCAAATTTAAAAGTGTACATATTTGTCCGTTTGTATTTACTTCTAAGCCATCATTTTCCTAAAAAACAGAAAAAAAAAACTATTATTAGCAGATTGCATTTACATGCATATACATGAATGTGTAATGATTCGAAACACATATATACATATATATATATATATATATAAATGATGAATTCATGAATAAATTTTAAAAAATTTGTACATTTCCTGCCAGGCAAAGTAAGCTCTTTTTTTAAGTTTGCACAGTGTTTTATATATAATTTAAATTTCAAATGCAAAAATAGCGACTCCTAGGCGAACTAATCAAAAATACAAATTCCGGAATATACATGTTTTAAGAAATTCATGATACAATCGTAGATTGGTAATTCAAAAGACTGTACCTCTCCATTCAAACAGCGTAGGCTATCTTTTTTATAATATCTCTGCATTTTCCCATGCTTAGCAGGAGAAATTTCTTTTTCCTCGGAAATTCCGCGTAAAATTCCTTCCATTTTCTCTGCTGCATTGTTTCCCCCCAAGTCCTTCGGTAAGGGCAAATGGGGGTATACTATGCGTTCAATTTTACCCAATGCTGAACTGATACCCATACCCGTAGAATCAGAATCACCATGCTGTAGGCATACAGACACAGATTATATAAAAAGCGAAAAAACTATGGGATTAGGCAAAAAGATTAAGCCTCATAATATATCTATATGTATTGTATCAGGAATTTTCTAAAAACAGAAAAATTCCATAGTGATAGTCATTAAACTATTCTGATCAAAATTTAAAAATTTAATAAAAAACTCAAAATTACTGAATTCGTATTAAGAAAGCTTATATCAGGATAATAAAATCAGATTCTATCTAAGCTTTTTAAAAATCGATGAAATTCAAACAAATATTATTTTAAATTTAACAAAATCGAATTAAAATGATTTATAATCCAAATATATATCCGTACGGATATTGTATAAAAAATCTAATGTGAAACTCCAACTATAACACAATGTCATGTTTGGATGAAAAAATTGACAAAACTTTCATATTTTAACCGTACATATAGATATACGTGTACAAGCTACCCTGCGAATTCAATTAAAAACACAGAAAAAGCACATTTTACTGATGCAGTTCGTAAATTTCATCCAAATTCGCTTATAATCAGCTGCGAAGTACGGTTAACTGTGAATGTAACAAAAGACGTCAAAGTAGTATCATTATAATTTATAAATGCACACCTTTTTAAGTCTAATGCGAAGCACGCTCATTCCGGCTTGTTGGGTCCCCGCAGCTGCAAATAAACTCTCAAGTACGTCTTCATTCTCGACTTGGAGGTTTTTAGTAAGAATACTGATTTTCTGGCGGTGGCGAGCTTTATTAGCGTATTTTGGTATGCCAGTAAGTGAATCGTCCTCATTTTGCCATAAATCATACTGTTCTAATAGACAGCTTGGAATGGTACCGTACACTAACCTATATTTGGACGTATATAAAGTAAAATTTTGGTAAAGTAAATTCACTCTTAATGAATTTTCATTGATAACAAATAATCAGAAGTGTCATATGCATCGAATTCACCTTGAGATTTCCAAAGGTTAAATTTCAGATGTATAAAATAAATTGAGTTTCGATGTATTCATTCTATCCAATGTTTGCTGCATACATGTAGCCATATCTTACGTTAGTAATGTATGTATGCGTGCATCAGCACATCTTGATAGTCAAGTAATTTACATATGAATGTATTATGCATAAGCAGATTGCCAATTGTATCTAACATTAAATCAGCACCAAAAGATTCGTCGATGTAGTGCAATAAATATATTTATATATAATATATATCATCTATGCTCGAGTTACCTTGAAGGAATGTGATACTGCATTCCAACTGACGCATATAAATTTCGAGTTATGACCAAAGAAGGTTTTGCTGGGAAAACAACTAGAGCATCACCACCAACCAGATGAGATTCCTCATCTGAGCTATCGACTACGCCACATGGAGCAATATGGTGCAAGCACTGCATTGTATTACTCGAAAATACCAAAGTCCTGAAATTATTAAAAAATATATATATATATATTTTATAAAACTTTACGTATGCACAAAAACCAATTTATAGTTTGACCGTAAAACAATCCAAAATTTTTTACAATATGAAATTGGTAAGAAATTGAAAAATAAAAAAAACAACTATTACGTTCATTGAAGTTGATACAATCAATACTGACCATATAAATAAGGGCAGGTTCCATAAATTGTGATATGCTGGAATATACAGAATATATTTTCTGAGAGTTGCATGAACTGCATTCTATACAAGATCAACTTCAACCATGAACTGTATCTGATTTATATATAACTGTCAAATACTACCTCAAGATGCATTCAATGGATATTACCTACATATATCTGTTCTAGAAACTGATAACTCGCCTTATGTAAACCAATAGGAATTGTGCATTGTTGAACAACAAGAACGACTAGATTTACTTTTCTGTCTTTGCACTGCTTTGTTACTTTTTAGCCGTTTGGTAGTTCTTAAAAAAAATTAGTGGTAGTAACAATGATTTCGAGTTTTCTCGGTGAGTTTAATCCATTCCATAAAAGACTCTAACAATGTATACATTGATAGAGTTCAGTTAGATATAACAGGATAGCTTATTTTAGAATTATTATTAAACACGAAAAAGTATTGACATCAGTCTTACTGAAGTGAAAGTGAGAAAAAAATTAAAATTCCGAAATGGAACATAAAAGTGTGAAATTTTGTGGCAGAAATCGATTGAGTTTATTACTCATATGCATTTTAAGCAGTTACTCCTGGGTTACAAACTGATAGAATCCCAGAAGAAGGCAAAATCTAATGAATTTAACCGATAGATTTAGATCATTATTAGCCATAATTAGCTAGGATTAGATAAGTTTGTGCGCTTATATCCTGAATATTCGCACATTTCTGAACTACCAAAGAAGGTTAATGTTTACTATAAATTTCATATACAGCAAACTATCTCCTTATAACCAGTATACAAAGAGTCCTAATTATATCCAAGTTCAACTTCAAATATAAAAAATGAATTCGGTTGTTCTAACAAATTTGTTATATATGATGTTTACTGAATTTTGAATTTTTTTTCAATTTTATTTACATGTATATATTTAAATATACCTATAAAATCGACGACCGTGCGATACCACATTATACACATGTACCACATGTAGATCACGCAGGACGACAAACTCCTTTAATTGAACAACTAAACTAGTCTCGGTACTACCATCAGCTTGATTAGTATCAATTGTGCTCAATTTTGATCGCGAATCTTTACCTTTTGTAATTTCAACTTGAACTTCATCCAATTCAGAGTCACTAGACTCGAAATCATTGTTTATATCAGATATCAAAATTGATTTTCGGTGAAGGGCTGCCAGCAGGGCTACATTTTCATTTTGGTCGAGTCTTTGATCAGGAAGAAATAATTGCAGCTGCAAAGGCATAACATAAATATATTTGAATTGGCAAAGATAATCTGCAATTGTATATATAGGAAAAGGCAAATAATGGATTCCACAGCGACATGCAAAAAAACAGTTAAAATATATTAGCTTATGTATAATCAGATACGTAAATTCATACTGATATTTACGTATATGCTCAATAATGCACGTATACAGAAACATGAATTCATACTAATATATATATTTACATGCTTACAGACCTGAGGAAAATACTTGAGTCTGATCGGTTCGAGAACTTGAGCAATCCATGCTTCAGGATCTCCCGGAGGACCTCCTTGTCTATTATATGGGCGTTTATATGGGCAAATAACTTGGCGAGGATCAGCATCCCAATACTATAAATGACAATTTTTGAACAAATATAAAAAATTAACAAATTTAAATCAATTTCTATACAAAAAAAATCTAATGATATCTGTAAACAAATGTATTCATATCGATTGTAAATTAATGAAAAATTTTATTTCATGCATTCAGAAATTATGCTAGAATTCAGTTAACCAGTCATTGCTAAACACTCACATTCGTTTAATTTCATAAAATAATATATAAATGTAGCATTCGATACTACAAAATATTGAACGAATTGAAACTTTTTTTTCAAGTATGCAAGTATGTGCACCTGAATATCATGTCTTCTGCCGACCAATCGCAGCCACTGTCTATGTTCGGAATTATGTACTTCTGCGCAGCCAACAGTCGTATGAACATTACTTACCATGCTGGTTCCAAACACCGTTACAAAATCAGGATGTTTCTCTATTTGACTAGGCAAAACTGTCATCGCATGTCTCTTCAATGTAAACTCTCCCAGCTACGTAGATAGATATTTATACAGTTCACATGTTTTGATGCATCAGGGCGTACACGTATATTTCAGCATGCAACCACTAGTAACATTTATGAACACAAATTCATAGGTTCCAGTCTTTAGATATGCGTAAATAGATGCATGCATGCATATTCTTAGCTATTATTACCTGTATATTAATTTCTACATCTACGGCCTGTGTCTTGGATCTGAGCCAATCTTCGTAGGTCATTCTACAGCCATAAATATACATGGATATGCGTGTAGGAACGTGTGGAAATAAATGAAAATAGGGCATTTACAATATATTCAATTCGATTTAAAGTTTATAAACATATATAAAATTCAAAGCGACTTTCCGTCCTATATATGCTGCGTGTACAGAAGTATGCATGCATAACAGAATATACGTATGCATTAAATACAGTTAACTTTTATAATGTTGAAGTGCACATTTGGACAAATTTTTTCATCTTTTAAACCGTGAAAAATTAATATATACAAAATCAGGTAAATGTAACTTACTGATAAAAGCGAGATCCATTATTTTCTTCTTCCCACTGCTTTTTAACCAATCCGACATCAGGAATAAAACGCCCTATACAATCAGATCGAAGCATCGTAGTCCACTGCATATTTACAAAGCTAGAATGCAGAAAATAAACATGTACACATTTAAGTGAGTAAATATTCATATTAGCATATGAACTTGAGGTACTTCTATAAATCGTAACAACATGAGAAAAAATCAAATTTTGAATAACTCATTACTGAAAAGGCAGAGAATTATCACTTTACTCAAAAGTCAAGTTTCTGACGGATTTTTTTGTATTGCAAAGATCACTACGGAATATATGTTTCATATCTTCATTTTTAAAGCTACGGGTTTTATTCAAATTCAATAAAAAAATTTCAGCCTAAAATAGAAAATCAATACTTATGATAAGATCCCAAAAAACACCGCTGCAGGTTAAGTGCATATAAACAATTCGAGTAATATATAATATCTATAAATTTAACAAAAAAAAATTACAATGCAATATTTTGTTTTTTGATAAAATAGTATTGTCCATTATAATAAACCCCGATTTGATGTTGGGAACATTAAAAACTTTGTTCTGTATTCGAAAAGATGACGTAATCGAGTACCTTGTATCTTCCCCTTTTGCGCTATGTCTATCACCCGTTAGTGTGATAATACGAATAACGCCTTCCATAACGTCGTCTAACCCCCCTCTTTTAATTAATTCTGTAGGTCCTAGGCTCGATGTATCATGATTTCTAAGCCACTTTAATAATTTATTTCGATGTTGCGCCAAAATATCAAATATTTCGGTAGACGGAATCTGTGGTAAAATATTCAGAAAAAATCTATATATTTATATTGTAAAGAGTGAAACCTGTCTACAATGCATATATTAAAATCTAATCTTAGTGGTTCACATGTTATCTTTATCCCTCCTCATCAAAATAACTCAATAAAAAAGGCATTGTTTCAGAGTCATTTCTATTCCATTAAAGAGTTCAACAAAAAAATTTCGACAAGTTTAAATAATGACTCAAACGATATGCGCCACCACTTACATCAGGCTTATGCATATCGACATTTATATATATATATATATATATTTTCTACTTGTAGAGTTCGAATAATTTCAAAATTAAAAAAGGCACTTTTTGAAAGGGAATTCTAAGTATTAAGATTCAAATTTTGTCTATATGGTATTAAATATCCATACAAATATTAAATATTTTTTTAGAAAAATATCTTCCAACATATTAAAAGTTAACTTTTCAAATAAACATTATAATGCATATCATTCAATTCATTTCAATACCGTATGACAAACAAGTAATATTTTCTGAGTTGGTGACAGAGAAAATATCAATATTTATATTTTTGGAAGATTTTTATTAATAATTGATTTTGGTTTTATACTTCGGAATATACATAAAATTTAATCCAATGTCTACAAATTTCATGTAACATAAATTTTTTTAATATAGATGCTATATAATTCACTTTAACAATTCACTTTGATAATTCAAATCACACAATCGAGTTCTATACGAATTTGCGATCAACTTGGACAGTTTTAATCTGATATAAATTTCAAACGCTATATTGCAAATTTTTAATTCTTTTCTAAGATTAAATAATTTTTAGGAGTTTTAAATATAGTTCACATTATCCTTTCAAATAATTTTTTAATCCACAATTCGGATCGTGCAAGTCGACTCAACACTTGTGGGTGATCAAAATTGCTGAATTAAATACATCTATAAATCGCAAACCTAAGATATTCAAAGCTTATATCAAATGAATCGCTTTTCTTAGATTTTTAAATTTTCATTATTTTGACAGGTTGCTCATTAATTTTTTAGAATTTAGATTAAACAACTCAGTTCAGTACCTGCAGAGTATCAATATTTATCGGTTTCTGCCCTTTTTTCTTAGACCGATGCTTATGCTTTTTCGGTTTTCTTTCAGTTGCTTCGAGATCGAATCTATAGTGCACTGTAAGCCATACTTGCGCAGTGACTATCACGCTAGCAATGGTGTAGTTTATGTCCGAATAGTTTATATTCTTGAATAGGTAGAGTAAATGTGCGTGCATTAAACAAGCTCCCTCTGTATCATTGTGTTTTACCAGTCTTGCTAGCCATCGTTCGAGCATCGGAAACGCAACCTTTTGGAAGATTTAAATGCATATACAATATCGAATCTAACAAAATTAAGTCATAATCTGGACATTTTTATCACAAATAAGAAATATATACTTTGCTAGATACATTTTTAACTTTTTGACTTACAACAACTTTGCTACAATAATTGTACTCCATAGTTTGAAAGGGGAGGTTAGGATCTTTCTTGATTTTTTTACAATCATTCAAATCGTTGGAGGATTTTAATAAATTTTCGTTAATTTTATATGAAGTTTTTTTCACCATAGGGATATAGTAGGTGCAGTTTAGGGTAGAGCTAGCAGAGACAGAGAAAAATAAAGTTAAGCGATAGATTGATATTATGGATCAAAGTATACAATTCTAAATACAGTTTAAAAAAATTATTTGATAATCTTCTGGATCGGTGAAGTTTTTATTAATCTGCCTCAGTATAACCATTAATATATATATATATATATTAATAAAATTAAGCGCAATATATAACAAGCATTGATGCAATATTCATTGCTTAACTTCTTATCTTTATCAACATGATAAATTCATATTCTATAAAATGGACTAATAAAATTGACTGAAGACTTAAAAATGAGGAAATTCTCAACATAAAATAGGCAAAATAATCGATTAACACGTAGAAACCACCTAAGACAGTCAGTATTGGCCGCACTTATGAAATGGATGTTACTTCTAGCCGGAATCGAACCGTGCTTAATCAACAGTTTTTAATCTTTTTTGTCTACCTATTTCACCATAGAGCACAGCAGTTGGAATTATTTGAAATAGCGCCAAAAAATGAACATTAGATTTTCAAATTTGATAATATTGTCCATATGTCAAATGAAATTCCATGCATATCCTTTTTGAGAGAAATGATGAATAATGGTGTGCAATTATATGGTAAAACATAACAAGTCAAACGATGACCAATGGAAAATCATCATAACCAACATTCATGTCACTATTTCAGTGAGATTCATAAGCTACAACTTCAACTAAAAAATCAACATTGAAACTTGAAAAAGATTGCATGCATATTTAGGATAAAATTCAAATATAACTTTGATATCTTTCTAGCTCAAAATGTAGCTCCACAGTCAAGTTCATGCTAATTGAAATGTCTTTATGAAATAGAATTGCAAATTGATCTGCTTCGTAATTCTGTTCTATTTTATTTGCATTTATGAGATTTCATGGTGTTAACTAAAATTATAACTATACCTTGTTCAGCTTAAGTCTCATGAGTTTCTGAGCAGCTCTGAGTATCTCCATTGTTTCGGGTCGGCGATTGTGCTCCTCCAAGCCTCTAGTTGCATCACACTTAATATCATCATCAAGATAGAGAATAAAAGCTTCCACACGTACACAAAGACGCAATATATATAGAATAATAGGGCTCTGTTGCTTTGTATATTTTCCAGCATCGAGCTCCAGCGCAGTATCTAGCATCTGTAATAGCATTTTGGTACACAATATGACATCAATCTAACTATATTGTGAAGTTGCTGATTTCATAGGGAAAAAGATAAATCGTAATATCAAAAACTAAAGTGCACAATTATACTAGAATTCTAGTCATTAACGGCTTACGCATCAATGGCTACTCTACTCGATTATATACTACAGTTGTCAGCTTCATAGCTAATGCAATTATGATTTGTTGTATAAATGATATATCCGAATACAAAGCCAATAAGAAAATCACGTTCTTTGTCTAAGCTGTTTAGCAACACAGTGGGGCTCCACAGCAATTCGTTGAAAAGCAGTCCGCAAGGGGTTGAAAGATGATTTCGATTTGGAGCGGGTATGTGGGTGTAAGCTGGAGAATTAGCCATGTCAAGAGTTTGCCATGTGGCAGGCTCAAATAATACTGCATCGAGGACTTCCTGAAGATCTTCCGACCTACAGAATAAAATGAGTCCTAATGGTACAATCTATTGTATATGTAACGATACAATAGAATGTACCTATAGCAGTATGCACGTAGCAATATAAAAATATCAGTTTACATGTATGTATGTTTCAGCAAATATTATGCATTTTCAGAACAATAGAAAAACAGCTCTATAAAATACAAATTACAATCATACCTAACATGACTTCCTGCCCCCCCCCCACATTCACAGAACAAAAATCATATATATATATACATATCTATACAATGGTATACTGGTGAGGAACAATAGTTTTCACTAATAGATAACTAGTCTATGAAAGTATATCAATATTATAATCTTCTATGGCAGTGAAAGCTTCTTTTTACATCAGGATGCATGTCTTTGTATGTATGCATCACTACAAATTCATGATAGCTACAGCAAACTTCTCACCATAACGCTTGCATCTTGACAGGATCAGCCAAAAATTGCACAACTAGAGGAATACGCATGTACGGGACCGTTAAGTATTGCAAGAGCAGTTCAGAATCGCGAGCTCGTAATCTATCATCGAAATCAGGCAAATTTTGCACAAATAAAACATCATCCTCAGTTTCAATTGTTTTATTCACCAAAGTACTCGGATTTGCCCCACTAGGAGGCGCCCTTGTTTTCTTTACGCCAATATTCATGAGCTGTGCAAGTTTTACCAAAACATTTTTATTTTCCGCTGAAGCTTTTCGATTGGCTGGTTCAGATTGATCTCCACCAACAAAATCTGAGTTTTCCATGGAGACAAAACCGGAACAACGAAGCACTTTGTCCCCGAATCCCTTAACAATGCAACCCTAGATATGCAGATAGTATTAAAAAATTTTAGTTAAAACTTAAGCCATAAAATGCCATGTTAGGAATGAAAAAATAGTCGAATATCAAGTAACTCTCAATTCAATAAGATGCATGGATTTCTAATTTAAAATATAACGAGGATAACATCTTTAAAATTGCTACTGGCAAAGTTCAATTCTCAATTCCCGAAAAGTAATCTTTTCCTACATAACAATATTGTTTCAGATTCAAGCGTATGTATCTGATTCAGTGTTTCTCTATCAGGATGTATGTATACATAGCGAAATATACATGTGCACCAATAAGAATCAACTTCTATGTATGAATAAATGCATTAATACATACGTATAAAATTTGGATATATTTTTATGCATGTATGTATTTATCAGAATGTAGCATAAACTATACTCCATATACACGCTGATATACATGTATTTGTATCTATTCATCAATAGGTTTCACCATGTATTGTTATGCTGATACGTACATGCATACTTCAAAGTAAACATCTGCGCAACCAAATGCCAAAGTATTCCGCCATCAAAAAGGTCAATATATAAGATCCTCTCAAAAAGAATTATTTAACTCAGAAGTTTGTACTACAGATGAAAAAAGAAGAAAATTGACCCTTTCATAGTTGATGCATATTTTTATTTGCCATTTATTGGTGGTGTAATGTAGAGATTGCAGTGCATACATACTCAGGTAAATATTTCAGTACGTATGTATACAAATGCATGCATACCTTATTAGGACCTGCCCACTTCCAACTTAATTTAGCATCCTGTGGCATCCATGCATACACTTCAGGAAGATCATCGCTACACAAATAAGAAACGAATGGTAAAAAAGTGTAATTTTTTATTCCGCATAATTTCAAAAAATTAAATCCTGATTTTGACTTTTTATTACCTCTCATATGTAGCAGAAGATTTCAAAGGAAAAAAGTATCTCAGTGAAATTTCTGAATGATTCGAAATGATTTTATATAATTTGGTGGCTTACTCTATACTTTTCCTAATGCATAGAAACACATGTATACGCTCACCAAAATTTGTTGAGTTAATCAGTTTGAATTTAGCTTGTACCACATTGTCTACCCTCAAATATAAAATTTTTTATATAATTCAAGCATATTCTCACCTAGATGGAGCCATAATTGCCTTCAATAGGTAAACAATATCCCTAAAGATTCCTAATTCTGGATAATTATCGACTAGCAATGAATTTTCCCCGATGAGCAATTTGAACGGTTCATCTAACGGGTAACCCATATGCAAACAGATCTGGGTAATGAACTGTGATTCGGCAGCTCCAAAGTTGGTGCTCGTTTCAAATTCAAATAAAATATGATCATATCGTAGGATTTTTGTTTGGTATGCAAAATAATCCAAGACCTGAAACACATGAAAAATCCATATTAATGATGTAATACAAAAAAATGCTTAAATGTGTATAAAAGGTTTTTGTTTATTTTATGCATTGTACAAAGGCTACGGAAAACTGGATATTGCTGGAAATCATATGAGCGATCTTGTTCTCATCTTTTAGCGCTTAAAGTCAGCAAAAGTTGATTACTGTGTCTTAATAGTCCTATTCGTTCAGGTGCCTTGGAAGAATAAATAACCGATTCCAATGCAACGAGAAACATGCCTCATTTGTAGAAATTTGTACCCGTACAAGCATATAAAAGTCATATGTATGCAGTGCTAACATGTTTACCAGTATATATTTATAAATATGCATATAGATTTGACAACTTGAAAAAACGAATATTTAAAAGCATGTTATCCCGTAGATTACATTAGTATACTGGAAAGTATACATTGCATGTCAACAAAAAATGATGCATATACAGGTATACTCAAATTGTATACATTTCGATTACATACAAAAAAAACTATGTTAATAGGTATCAAAACAGAATACATAAAGCAATTTAAAAAAAGTAAAAAAATTTGATACTTTATTGAATGATCGGAAAGCTGATACCTTAAAAAGCATGGGTACATTACAATAAATTTATTGTGGTAAAACTTGAAAAATTTCGACTAAACTCGATTAAAAAGCGTGAAAATGTTTTAACATTTATGTTAGAAGATCCGATTCCCCTTTCATATTCAACCAGCGATAAATGTTTTGAACTAAATGAGCAAAACTAGAAAGAAGCTGCAAGAAAGCCTGAACAAAGTGAAGGCTAACGTCTAGTGCATAAATCATAAGTACTTAAAAATAATATTGATCCGATGTACAGGTTAAAAGATTTAAAAAATGTATACATACAGACATATGGATTTTGAAACGCCTAGTAAGATAAAGCCATAATTACCTGACACCGCACAGCCTGATAGGCTGGATCAGGCAGTTTGATCCATTCTGATTCGCCCTCAAAGTAGCCCATGCTAAATCCAAAGGGATAGACAGGGCCTGTCGCATCGCCACTGACAAATACAACAAATTTTGTGAAAAATGAGACAGTCGAAACAAGCTATTCAAAACAGATGTAAAGTGATTGTAATAGTGCCAGTATTTAAAGCAAAAAGATAGCATTGTTGATAGTTCTAGTAAATAATAAATTTGACAGTAATATTAAGGTAAATGTTGAATACAATTATTACAAATATAAGAAATAAATTTTAATTTCAAAAGAATTCGGTATTGAATAGAGCTCAATGCAGGTTCAAGCACAAGGTCATATATAACTTTTAATACCTCCGGAATAATAAAGAAGCTATAAATAAATGTAGCAATAACAATGGTTAAATCAGTTTATTATAATCAATATTACTATAGTCAAAAGGACTAAAAAATTGGGTACTAACACCATTGAATATGCACCGAAATCAAGCATTACCCTACTAAAAGTTTTATTGAGTTAGTATGGTTTGAAGAGACTTCTTAAGCAATCAGAGTATCGATTTTTACCTGTAATGCAGAGAGCATATGCTTGGTGTATCACAGGCTTTTTTTCGTAGCACCACATCTGCTATGGTGGCGATACAAGCCATAGTAAGCATTCGTACTGCATCAAAACTCCTCGTTACTTTCAAACTTAGACTCGCAGAAACGAAGTGCCGACATAGAATTCCCAGCTATAAAAAATGTAATTTAGAAATCAGAGCAAATTTCTAATATAATTTTCCTGATTTTCATAAGCCTTATCAAGATTTCACACAACCTATGGAAGGTAAATTTTCAAAACGGGAAGTGCGAAATTTAATCCAATTATAATATCACTAAAATTTAAATTTTTTAAAGTTTCATTCATACAGCAATTACATCAACGCAACGAGAAAGCTGACTAAAAAATTTTGCAGGGTCAACATATCAAAAAAGCAATAGCTTTTAATGGAAAATACACTTTTGATCCAATCAGCTGACTTAACACAACTCCGATTCTTCGAATACAATAAGTACTTCTACAATAAGAAAATAAACGCGCACAAACACACTCACACACCTGGTTCATTATATGGCACTGTGTTTCGTAGCGCAAAAGCCTGTTTTCCCCCTGCCAAAAGCATCTCTTGGGGGTATCCTCATGACCACAAGGCATGGGTAACGGTATTACTCTCGTGAAAAAATGCACCAACAAGCTAACCCTTAACAAGTATGTATTTTTAATTACGTTACTCTGATTAGAGAGCAGGGTGCATACGTGCACCGCCTTTTGCATAGCTATTCCTACATCCTCAAAGCTCACTAATTCAAACCTAGCATGAGAAAATTGTCATAAATATATTTATAGATATACAATAAGCTGAAATTTCAAAGTTACCGGAATATTTTCCAACTGAAATTAATAACTTTATCATGGCCAAAAATTTAGCAGACAAAGAGTACCTCCATTAGAGCATAAAGTTCTCCAGTCTACATCAAATTATACTTGTTAAAAATTAAAGCTAAAACGTATGAATATTTAAATGATATTTCTAACAATAAATTTTCTATGTTTTGTTCAATTTTAAAAATTGCCTAGTACCAGTTTTAATGTATAACTACATGCTTTCAGGTTTAATTCTTCATGTTAGAAATGTTAATCTGTAGATCGATTTACAATCGTGCTAATCATGTATCGAATTTTTACTCAGCTGACAACCTTTAACAAGAAGAATACTAATCCAGTATGATTCCTAGTTGTATAAAAATTGCAATAACAGCCCAAAGAGTATACTGGCCAAATCTAGCCAATCGGAGAATGCTGTTTGCCTAGTAGTAATACAGTGAGTCAAGAACCAGTATACATTGATGATTTTCATCTTATATTTCATTTTTAGCAATACCAAAATTTGAATTTTTGAGTGCACATTTTTTCGTAAATTACTTGGATCAGCATATTTCTATAGTAATTTAACGGATAGTAAACTTCTGGTAAAATGAATTTATTGGGACCGCCAATTGATCCGTTTTCATGCAAAATTAATTATACCTGAAAATCTGAAATGGAACTTGGCACAATATGACATTTCGATTATTCGTCACAAGTAAAAATTTGTTCGAAGCAAATTCATCATCTCCAAAGTTCATTGTAAACTGAATATTACATAAAAAATATGTACAAACTGTAAAGCAATTGACACAGTAAGGTAATTCATAGTATCGCGTATTATCAACTACATACCTATCTGGGACCGAGGTGAGCTCTACAGGCCGAACAATCGGCGGCACAGCCGTTTTCCCAGCCAAATGTTCAACAGACGCATCTCGTCGTAACCTTCCAAATAGAGGATGAGCTCCAGAATGTGCTATCCTATTCGAAGACAATTCGAACCCTGGGGGCAAAACCGTCGAAAATTTTACTCGAATTTCTTCAACACTTTCCTTTATACCCAGGATTGTTGCCTGCACGTCGGTCAGATGACGAACATCACTATCCGGATTAAGTTTTTTTTGAGCATCTGAAGCCATGCGAGCAAGCTCACGACAGGCTAAATGAATTGGAATAGAATCGATACCACGAAGATTTACACCAAGTTTAACAGCTGCATCGAGGTCAACTTTCATCATTTGAATAATAGCGAGCCGAAGTAGTACGTCGCAGAATTGACCTTGAGCAGCAGTAAGTCCTGTTTAAATAAACAATTCAATTCAAACGGATACATATTATAATTAAATAGTAGGATACAAACACCGTGTCTACCTGAGATTGGAACACTTTTTGTAGAAATGTAAGTTTTGATTTTATTAAACACAGTTTAAAGTATATTAAAAAGCAACAAACCGAACGAAATTAAACTGGATTATGATATGGATTATAACGTTTTTTTGCCAAACTCGACAGAGAAGTAAATTCTGTAGGGCAAATGCCAATTTAAAATAATAATGACCATAGAACAGCAAGGGTTACACCAAGCTTAAACAAAGCTAGGGCAGACAGGCAAGTTCAATTTTCTAAATGCCAAAATCTCATCTCAATTGCAAGGTTACACGAGCAAAACACCTCCTTTTATTTTTTATCCATAAAAGGGACCCTTTTTTAAACATATTTCAAAGGAGAGGCAAACATCATACTAAGACATTTCTTCAAGAATAATACATTTATACTTTTTAGAAATGCATATAGAAACTGAAAAATTTCAAAGCTAGCAAAAGCAGTAGTTCAAGCAAGTTGAGAATTTACAATAAAAATTTTGAGAAATTAAGAAAAGTTATGCTTTGATTTGAACAGGTGCAGGACATGTTTGATTCAGTTCCAGAATACCAAAATATTTGGTCCCACAGAGGTAATTTAAAAAGTGAATTTTCACAATAAAAAATATACTGTATCACCTTAGAAGACATACATACGTACACACGCCCATACATATATTTTGCAAGCCATCTACACATATACATATGTATTACCTGATAAGCGAAAAGCGTGCTTTATTGCTGAGAGAACAGTATGGCATTTAGAGGGGTTTCCTCCATATGGTGGTCTTAAAAACTCGCTAGTATCATTTTTAATTATACTAGCTGAAATATTCGAATACAAGGGACGGGAGTTTAAATAAGGTAAAAGTCTCTCATATAGAAGTTCAGGGCCATTCGAGACAGAAGGAAAAACTAATGGTCTTAAAGCAAAAAACCAAAAACTTGCATCCCGTAAGCGTGAAACGGGAATATCCGTGAATGACAGCACTGTGAAAAACAAAATAAACTCCAAGCACTTAATAAAATAGCAATTAAATTTAAAATATGATGATTTTCTGCCAATTATTGCACCACATATATTGCAAATTTATAATATACTTGATAACTTAAATCCAAAATATATGCTATGAAATATGAGCAAAAAAACAATACGAATTTACTTAATGTACTAACTAGATTAACTGAAGTAAAGTTCCACCATCCGGAGTGTATATTTGTATGAATAACCATATGTCATACATATATATATATATATGTATATTTCTCTATTAAAAAATTTGCACTGAATTCTGACCCATTGTATCCGATTCAATAGTAATAGTTCTTCGTGCAATATTTTAAAATATCCTGAGAAGAATTCAGTTGACTGAATACACATACCGGATAACTGAAGCACATTCCCAGTTGTTGGATCAGGTCGGGAAGCATGATATTTTGTTCCTTCGCCATATGAATTTACAACTGACAGAGAGTACGTATCATCCTTCTTATCTGCCCTTACGCTTTCTCTCTTTACCAGAAAAACAACCAAATTTCCAGTACCGTCATCGCGAATCCAACCCCCAGGTCCCATGGTGTACTCCTCTTCTCGAAGCTAAAAATATAATTTGATATAGATTTTGTAAATATGTATGCATATACATAAAGTAAAATTACTAAAGATATTACAAAAATGCCTACATGTTTACCGATCAATGGTAATGTGGATTGTTTTTAATCATCTTTAAGCCTTGAGGTTGAAGTATCTATAATCATCATAATGACTTGAAAGGATCACATTTAAGGGCTTTAAATACAATTACGTGCACTCCGATTCATATATATGTATACACGTGAATACGGGTTAAAGTATAACTGAAAATGAAAAAAATGATTCATACTGAAAGACTTAATATGAATGTATCAAGACTACCTAAATGTAATATTTAAGTGCATCAATCTATAAATGCACTATTCAAAATTTAAAAAAAATATTTATGAAATGAGTATTTAGAGGTAAATTTTATATATCCATATTATTGTAAAAAAACTTAAGTTGCTCTATTTGTCCACATGAGTAGCTGCCTGCTAGATAAAAGGACAAAAGATGGTAGAAAGTTAAGTTCGGAATATCTTCTTTAGAATAAAACAAACTGAAACAATAATTCCAGAATAGTATTTTAACGAAACAAGTAAAACACAAGGCTATATTCCATATAAACTTTATTTATCACGACTTTTTTAGGATTACCGAACAAATTCGTAATATCTTAAAATATGAATCAATGATTACTCGTTGTAGGTGAAAATCGATAACTATAAATTTATTTTATCCAAAGTTCATTTTACCTGTTTTACTCTGTCCACCCACTTATTCAAGTAGAACAAAAAGTGCTCCTCGCTAGAGCTACCAATAGGAAATGTTTCAGTGAGCAAAGCTGCATCTCTAAGAACAGAATGCATGGCTCTGTGCACATTGCTATTAGTGTCAGCCGACACATTACCGATAGCTCTTGATAAGAACTGAAATGAGGCTGCCAAGGCTGTGGTATCTGTAAAACACATTGAAATATTTGTGAATTTATATCATAAGTACTTAGGCTTGTATAATGAGATTCCATCAATAAATGTTATTAATGTAACTTATCAGTTTGCATACTTGTTTTGCAGACATTGCTTGAAAATAATAATCGACTTAAAACAAAAAATCTTGTTGATTAATTTTTACTTACATTATCTGTGTCAGTTTAGAAACAACATTGATTCGAAAAGAGCGCAAATTGAGGATTTATTTTAATTTACTTCTGACCATAAATTGCATTACCTTCATTAAAATAAAAAAAACTGTACATATTTCGACGATGATAACTCCCTTGGTAGAGAAGTATTTCCATGTTTCAAAGGTAAACGAAAACATTAGCAATTTTTAGTTCACAAAAGTTGTAATATAGAATAGTTTTTGAGAGGATAAAAAACACTTTTAGAGAAAATATCATTAAAAATTTCATAAATTTGAATGTTGGAATGTTTCATAAAGCTGAAATTTTGTATCGGTTGACTAAATTAACTCTTAGATTACTCAGAGTACTTTTTTGAACATTGGATGATTAAAAAGGGTCAAAGTAAATATTTTTGAAAAATTGAAGCTTTAAATGCAAGTCGTTACATTTTTCGCATCATACTAAGCAATAATTTCCTCTACGCATGGTCTTTCTAAAGAAATTATTTTGGATTTTATCAATTTCAATTTGAATGAAGATATTAAAATTCCACCAATCATATTTGCTACACAAGTTTGTTTCCTAATCTCAGTACAAAAATGCAAAGCAATCTAAGAAGTCTCAGTATTGAACATATTTATTATTCCTAAAGCCTGAAAATAAGTAATTTACAAAAAAAACACAAATTACCTGGATTAGGATTGTGTCTACACTTTAAATACGCATCTGCCATTATATCCGTAAATGCCCAATACCTCCATAGAGGCTTAGATGAACCGCTACTTGATATAGAACTCTTACGTTTTCCAATGTTCATCAGTTGCTGAAAAAATAATGCATCCATTACGCATTAAATGCATATATATGTCATCATAATACAGATCCTAAATCTTCAATTTTTCATTCTAAAAAAGATGATATTTTCATGTCTTATATGGGAGGTAACATGCTTATAACATAAAATTGATAATTGCATTTTTAAAATTTGCAGAAGCAAAAATAAGGCTTAAATAACAGTATCTGAATTTAGAATGGTAATAATACAACGTAGTACATTTTAGCTATAAAATTAAAAATCTTTCATTTAAGAAATCATCAAACTAATTGAGTTTTTGAAGCAACAATATTAATAACATTAAGAACAGTATTAATTACAAAATTAACAGCAAAATTAATTACAGCAATAATAACATTCATAACTTGTAATAAAAAATTCTTAAAAGAAATAACATGAATAACAGTAGTTAAAAGTTTCTAACTGTAATAGCATAACTTATTATGGTAGAAATGAATGTGATTCCAAATTTACAGAGTTCTGATAGCTAAAAAATGAATGTATATTTGTAAACTTTAAATAATTCTTGCACAGTTTTTCGTAAGTTCTTGTAAGCTGAGTATTGTTATAAATCTGTACATTCGATTGAGTGTACTGCAACTGTTATATAGCTCAAGTTATGCCTATCTTGTAAAATAGCAATTCATATTGACAATGACTAGAAGAGTACACATATGCCAGTCATCAAATGTATAGATTTGATGACTGGCATAGTATGCATTTGATGACTGATATAGTACACATTTGATGGCTGGTATAGTACACATTTGAGAACTGGTATCAAATTTGTACTATACCAGCCATCAAATGTAGACTCTATACTTCTAACGAAGTTTCAGAGGAGCATCAACATTGAACGACATGTTATTTCCAAAATACTTAACCAGAACTCTTGATATCACATAGTAATTCCACCGAATCTTCATTTGTTAATGTAAATGCCATAGAATTTTTATTTCATAGATCTATTCTCAAATTGAGTGGGGGTTAGGTTTTTTATAATTATCTCAATGTATCTTTCATACTACCATACATAAGTGTGAGGATTAAATATATATATATATATATATTACTTACAGTATTCAAAGGTGACTGCTCTTGAATTGATAAATCTCCCACCACTGGCTGAGAAATCGATATCAGTTCTTCAGGATATTGAACAGAGCTGGTTACAGGGATTGGGGGAGGGAGCGACCTTTCCGATGATCTTAACGGTACATGTACATGCTTCGATTGTGGCGGAGGAACCTATAGACAGGAGATACAACTGCTGTAACGGTCTATAGATGCTATAAAAACTTTGGATATTGCAAATCAGTCTAAATTCGTAATATCCGAAGATCTCAAGTTTAGTAATCGAAAATATGAAGCTGAACTTGGCACAATATGACTTTTCCATTTATTCGTTTTAAATGAAAATTTACTAAAGCAAATTTCTTGTAACCAAAGTTTAATGCATAATAATATTCTTAAATTATTGTATTAAATGATATGAAAGTGGAGGTAAATTGTTAATATTGATCTAATTCGATTGAAAAAGTTAAACATGCAATTTATGAAATGCTGATGATGCGTATACTAGAAGTTACATCATTTTTACTGTAATTTCAAAAGATTTTCGATATTCAGCCGAGGAAAATAATTTGTACCCAATGGCCATGCGAGGAGTATTGCAAAACTATAGCTGCTGCATTACACAGCTGGGCAATGAAAAACAGATATATTGCCAAGGAATATCCATATATTGCTCTTTGTTGATTAGCCATATGTACTAATTGATGAACAAAAGAACTTTTCAAATTATCAACTTTTGAATTTTCGAATGGATGCCTCCGCCAGATTGGAATTCTGGAAATCATATTCAATTATTGTGATATTTCTACGAAAAACTTCCAAAAAATGATACAATAATTGATATTTTTGTTATCTTACATATTTAAAAAATTAAAAAACTGTTATTTATGGATCTGATAAAAACATGAAAATCCAAGTAATCAATTTTTGTAAAATTCAGTGTCAAAAATAATTTGGTTCTTTTCGGAGTAGTACCTGTTGAATAGTAGGAAGCGGTGGCCTGTGATGTACTGCATTAAGTGGTTTAGATGCAGAACTATCCGATTTCACACTGTAGCCCTGAGCCAGCATTTGGACACGCGACAGTTTTGGTGCATCTGTTACCTAACTCATAAAAAATCCCGAAAAATGTAGATAAATTCATTAACGACCTAGTGAGGGTATGAATGACAAGAAAATTTGCCTATAATTATGTTATTTTTTAAATATGTTAACTGAAAATCATCCTCCCAAAACCTGTTTGTGCTTTTGAATATTTCCCATACGTAAGCAAAAAGAAGAGAATACGAGATGTCTATGTGTTCCTTTACATTATGATTTTACTTATAATTTCATTTTGTAATTTATTTGATGATTTATAATTTTGACTTAATTTAACGGGGTAGTGAAAAAATGAATACCTAAAGAAGAAGGAAAAAAAATCTAAAGCAGAGAAAAATATTCCAATTTTTTTGCAGCATCATAAAATTAATTTAAGCCATTTGAACATACTGCCGTGAAGTTGTGTCTATTTTTCGCTAACCAATCAAATTTAATTCTGAAATATGTAGATAAAATATATTTACAAGGAACACATCAAACGTACAATTATTATGTAATTGAGATGAATGATACTGTTAAAACAATTAAATGCCGATTAAGAAAATTTTTTCAAACGGACAAATTTAAGCATCAAAAACTTATTGGGGCCACATTATCATGAGTATACTTAAGTAAAATTGAGTCGAGTCAATACTCAATTACCAAAAGTTTTTTTCAAATCATAAAATATCTATTCATATTTTCTCATATATTTCTTACTTGCTTCGGCACAGTTTCAACGTAATTGCTCGGAAAAAGTCCAGTAGTAGAATTTGAACCCATGCCATTCACGCTTCCTTTCCACCAATCACCATTTTTTGACTTAACGGTTATCATGTCACCAGCCTTAAAACTAATTTCGTCACCCGCCCTTGATACATAGTCAAATGCTGCTCGAACAATTTCTTGCGTTTCAGCTGCAAAGATAATATCACATACTTTAAAGTAATACTTTTATTTGCCTTCCCCCCCCTGTGGTTATCAAAATTTCTGCACCACTATCGGTAATGTAACGTTCTGCGTCAACGAATTCATTATGAATTACAGTAAATAATGGCCACATAATTTTTCATCATGCGAAACCGCTGAGGTGAAAATATGAATAAATTAAGAATGATAATTATTTTCGGAGCTGAAAGAAATATTTTTGCCCAGTTGTTGCATAGAATTTAAAAATGTAACCTCCATATTCGTAACAAACTCTATCATCATTTTAACAAAAAAAGTACTGCATAAAACTATCTTTTATTGCAATGATTCCTAAATTAAAAAAGATGCAAAAATTGAGGCATACAACTTTTTCATGAAAAATAATAGTTTCAGCCATCAAATAAATATAATAAGTGTCGCAAAAAAATTTGCTATAAATCTTTGTAATTTTCTGAAATGAAAAAAATTTTTATTGTATAAATATAACTTATTACGAGGCAAAAATTTGAAAAATAGATGTTACTGTTTCAATTGTAAATAATTATGAAACCCAACAACATTTTTTCGATTGTAAATAATCATGAAATCCAACAATGTTTTTTGAATTAGACTATTGATACTATTCGTAAATAACCAATGCTTCAAGTAAATTTTTGCTCATCACAGCAGTTATTATTTTTGCATCCCAAAAGTTACAATTGGCCTTTTAAATACTGCAAATCTAAATGATTCAAAATCCAGTGGAATTTTTACTGAAAATATAATCAATAATCACCCTAAATTTCAAATGCAATCATTATCATGTGTATTGAACTTAATCGTTAATCAATCAAATCTAAAAATTAAACGAATGATTAAGTCCAAACTACTAAATAGAGTTAATTATTCAAAATAATTTAAATTTTACTTCAAAAGATTCATTTTTTCTAAGCACTGAACTACCATATAAGTAGAAAATCAGGAAATATGAATTTTCAATTATTGATTGATTTGTATAACCTACTTGGTGATTTTAGTTTGTATATTATTAATAAAAATTTCGATGCATCAATGCATAATCATTTACTATAATTGCTTACCTGGAGCAAAGTCAGCATAAGACATAGCTGGTGTTGGAGGAACAATAATTTTTTTAGATTCAATTGGAGAACCCATGATTTCTGTGGAAAAATCAACATATCCGATAGGGAACCACCCTGTTATGCCATTAATTTCTCCTAATCCCCATGGTTCGCCATCTTTAATGCGTTTCACATTAATTACATCACCAGCAATAAACTTGAGTTGTCCATCTGTAACAAAACATACATATATATATATAAATATATATATAAATGGCCACCTGATAAAGTAAGCATCAAGCAATGCACATAAATATATAATTAATTATCGATGTTTTTTAAACTTATCCTGAACAAAATTTTAGACAACTCAAACCTAGACAATCATGTGTATACTAATGCAGGATTATCTAGACTATTTTTCTCTCACGGCTAATCAATGTTTCAATTGCAGATATTGAACAATTGGAAATGTAAATACCTTCGCCTTTGAAATCAAACAAAGCGCGATGAAGACGACCAGGCTCCTCAGCCATTGACTGTATCGATTAGGAGCCAATATTATAAAAGAAAGATAAGGAGTATATTAGCCTTTTCTATTGCTATTGAATATTCACCTAAACACAATAGAAGCACTTATCAACAACTTTTCGAAGTTATAAATTTTGCAATTTTTCAAAAATAAAATTTTCAAATATATTATGAATACTTTTTACGAGTTTTGTGTACCGAATAGTACTAATTAAGATCCGTGGTGAATTAATTTGTAGTGCCAGCCAAGTACTTTTTATTATTATTATTCCAGCTTGTTTTCAGAATTATTTATTTTACATTTCCTCAGTATTGTAACTACTGCTAGAAGCACTAAAAAACAGGCTGGCTGAACCTCTGATCTAATTGAAATAAATACTAATTTAAGTTTCAAACTCTTCTTCTAAAAAAGAGTTGGGTTCTGAATTTGTATTTATTTCCCTATTTGAAATAAAAAAAGGCACCATGCTAGAACTAGTAATACAAACTGCCCGCATGACTTAAGAACTACCAAGCATACCAGAAACACAAGACCAAAAACATATACTACAGTATATACTATTAGTTCACTGCATGTGTTGCTGATAATGAATCTTGCCAATGCCATAGCACAAACTTATGTTCATGTAAGTTGAATCTTAATGGGTATCATTAAATCTTGAACAAATTCAAATGGAAAACGCAGTGCAAAACTATTCCTAACACACCACCAATGCAAATGCATAAGCTCTTCCAGTTGATTGGCCAATGAAGGCAACAAAAAAATAGACAGTTTCTATATGTCAACAATCGTTGGAGATACGTTCAGCTGTACAGGTATTTGTTGCATGGCTACAAAAGTTTGGGCATTTCATCAATTTTTCTCTTTAAAAATTGGGATAGCCTGCTTAGAGGCAGCTTAGAGGCAGCTTGTAGGCAGCTCAGAGGCAGCTTGTAGGCAGCTTATAGGCACCCATGGACAGTTCCTCAAATTTTTTTAAATTAAAAAAGTAGACAGATTCAGTTGATTAAATCATTGCTGACCTGTTCCAAATTATTTTAAATTCAAATAAATGCACTTGAACTTCAAATTCTCAACGAGAATTAAGAATTTTAAAGCAGAAACTGTAATACAGATATTTGAACATTAGCGCTAAAAATGTCGTCACTTCAGGAATCGTTTGAAAGATTTCATGACGATCTGTCAGCTGCTCTACGGAGAGTGCAAGTGGTAAGCCTTAGAATGACTAAATTATACATGCTCAATTTTGTAAAAAAACATGTAAAGCTGAGCAATAAGAAAATATGCAACTTTTTTTTAGCTGCTTGATACTAAAATGGCAAGGAATACTAAAAAAACTGAAGACCTAGAAATTTTGAAGGAACAAAGTGGAGCAGTATTTACTGTAAGTTATTGGCGTAGTAAGCTTTTATCTGGCACAAATTTTCAAAAGCATTATTCTTGAAAAATAAATAAATATAAGATAAGTAATCTATTTTCCCGATTAACAGGTAACTGCATGTCTGTACAGGAACTTAATGCCAAAGAAGTGCTTCAAATTAATGTTGGAGGGACTCTATTTCATATGTCCAGAGGAGCATTGAACTATTTTCCTGGTAGCAAACTATCTTGGATATTCAATGGCAATTGGGATCATATATTAGAGAGAGACTGCTCTGGAAATATATTTTTAGACCTTAATCCGAAATGGATCAGGCCTATTTTTCAAGCGTTGAATCGCTTCAATGAGGGCACAATTCCATTTCCTCATAAATCTCTGTACACATTCCATCCAATTGATGATGAAAGCTGTGGTATAAATCTATGTATGGAACACTTTGGGCTGGTCGAAAACTTTGCTGCGACACATCAATATAAATGCCAAATTCTGAGAGCAATGCGTAATCATTATGAAAATACCACAATGGATCCCTCTATGTCTTTGTGCTGGAATACAGAATGGATTCTAGTGAAAGACTTCATCAGATTTGAGACTTTGATGCCCATTTGGAATCCTGATCTTATCTATCTTATACAGCGAGGTAACACATTTTATGCACTTGTAGATTGGAATGGATATGAAAGTTGTACAAGAGGTGAGAGTCATGCGTTGCTTATCACTCTTACCTATTATGATCCGCCTCTTGTTGAGCACATAACTATCTACTCTGACAAAAATGTGTTATCCTTTCAAAAAGAGCAAAGTTTGAAGCAGTATATCTTTAGTTCACGCAAAATTCAAAAAACTGATGATATTACTTCTGATTTTATAAGGATATGGAGAATAAGAAAACCTGCACCTCAAATGCAGAAGAAAGTTTTGGTTGATGAAAATTGTTTAGCAAAAGTTAAAAGTCTTGTAGCAAATTTCATTACACCCCTCCAACAGCTGGAAGAGAGTCTCGATGATGAATATTACAAAACCATGGCTGAAATTGATCATTTCAAGAGAAAAATCAAGTTTGCTAATGAGCATTCTAAGAATATGTTTTCGGTTTATGCACAAAAAAGTGACTGCTTTGCAGAACATCATCCAGCTGATATTGTAAATATAGTCTGTCATGGAAACAAATGGAAAATTTGTACAAATCGTTATATTTTTAAAATGTTCAAGGACAGTCCGCTAGCTGTGAAATATGCTTCAGAGGTTTGGGAAGAGAATTTACATTTAGAGTTAAAGAAAAACGGCTATCTGACTGAAAATCAAAACTATTACTGCTTCAGTAAATTGGTTGATATTTTGCGAATGAAGCAAATTGTAAGATTTTCAGGATACAATGGAAGGAGTAGGTCATATGTTCCAACTGAGATGCCCCACTGGCTCAGGCATAAAATGTCTTGTATGTTGAGCTACTTTATGATTGAGGAATCATGCATTTTTGAAGCACTGAATGAGTAAGCACAAAAAATTTTCTCAAAGGACTTTTTCATTCCAAGAACTAAGGTGCTTCTTTTATAGTCAAATGAATGTTTTTTTCAACAAAATTGCATTGCTATCTTGTCTTGTATGCAAATTTAGATATTTTTGTCTAATATGCGAGTGTTAAAAAATGTTGAAATGTATGATTCTTTATAGATCAAGTAAATTTTTATTTGGTTGTTTTATTTGATATTTGTGTATGTGCATATCGAGAAAATTTACACGGACCTCTAGCTATGTTAGATTTTTCATTTCTTTCAATGTGGGCATGTTCTTTTTCTTCACTTTTCACTATGCTTAGGTCATGTGTGATCGTCACAAAAATTTGGAAAATTTCTATAAAATCATTTTAATCCTTATTATAGCTACTTTTAACTCATTTGACTTCACTAATCATTTTTCTTTCAATTATTCTGAATCTGTACTCATAACGGGAATGTTGAACTATTACACTGGCTTACAAATCGTGAAGGATGCTAAAATGAACAGGCGATGAACTTTAAGTAAATTGGGATTATACAGAGAACAATTTTTTTGTAAAATGTGTTTAAGGGGGAAGGATTTTGCTTCTAGAACTAGGAAAATACTTCGGTATCTTTAGCATATGAATAACAAGATAACCTTTCAAAAACCGAAATTTGTAGTACGGATTTGCTCCGGCATGAAGCTCTTTGCATGATTACTTGGCGAAACATTATGTTCGTCTTTTTTTCATCAAAATTAACATATTTCTTTTCGAAAAATCGTCTATTTTTCCGACGTTTTATATGAGCCCTTGGAAAACAATTCAAATAATCAAAAAAAATATTCATCCGAAACAGATTCAACGCAGAATTTGAACATAACCGTGTTTCCGAGAATATAAAATAAAGTAACCGACATCAGGCCATTACCCCTGATGTAGAAAATTAACACTGAAGTTCAATGCGTCAAGCTCAGTTGAGTTTCAACAAGTTACTTTTAAAGCGATGCTCTTTGACACGGCAGTTTTCAACGTTCCTCAAACGAATTTAGTAAAAGCGAAGAGTCGGGGAACATTTCCAGCAGACTGCTTTAAATTTCAGTTCACTTTCATTATTCCGGTTCATTCTAGAATTTGAAGCATTCTTCTTTCCATATCCAATTAATTATGCCATCCATTCGTGAAGCCATTGCGTTTAGGAAGCATGTCAACCGAATAAGAGCAAAGAAGATTTCATGGTTAACTCAAGATCGAGATAATATTGTCACTCCAATAAGGCAATCCCGACAATCTGCTGCGAAATTGCGACTGAATTTGACAGCATTAGCAATTCCGCAAGGTTATCGAATACGGATGGCTTATCCCTCGCCTCTGCCAAGCTGGCTAATTATTAAGCCGGGATTCTTCTTTCCGGAATAATTTTATGGCCGTGTCAAGGTATTTGACACTTTTCTATTTAAGCGTTATATTTCAATACAATTAGATCATGCCCTATTATACATCAAAAATGTGCAATAAATTCTTTTGGTTGGTCATATATTATATTGGAGAAGCTGATATCGTTTTATACTTTGTCTCTTTTCGTACTTTTTCATCTTACTTTGTACGAATTTTCACCCTTATTGTTTTTTCAGTCTTAAATAGTGTAAGGCTTCTAAAGCTGTGGTGTTTAATAAACCTAGTATTCTATATTTAGTTTGTTTAATATATATTACGGCAATGGTAAATCATGTCAATGAAGTATCATTGCTATTTTTTCAATGAAAGTTCCCATTTAACCTTTTAAGAAATGATTCTATTTAAAAAAATGTATGCATATATGCACATACATATATAAATATAGTTTAAATATTTTAAATGGTTAATTCATTCAAATTTCATGCATTTATTGCAGTAAACATTGAATTTTTTACGTTTTACTTTCTCTTGAATATTTTTTTCTAGTATAATTGCCTATTAACAATATTTTTCTGTTCAAATATAGGTCACTTAAAGACAGAGGAAAACCATTATTTCCAGAACCAAAATATTTTTGTACATAATATTCGTGTAATATATGGAGGAAATGTACCCTAAGTTGGTACCAGCGTATGATAGAGCATTGAAATGTGAAGTTTGTAGATTTAGGCAATAAATATTACATATAAGATATATACAGAATATATTGCATATCTTTCTTTATTAGTTTCTTCGAGTTGCACAAAAAGTATCAATTACTCATTGTTAACTATTTACATTTAAACCCTTCCTATCATCATAAACTATATACTTTACCTATCTCCCCAAAATACTCTACCAAGAATGTACCTCCTATGTAAATACCTAAATATTCTTAATTTCGCTGAGAATAGACTATCACACAAATTGTCAGACTATATACTATGCATCACAACAAACGAAAGTGTTATATAACCCTATTTACTATTGAAGATGCCTGGGCTGTCTCTTGGATTTGACATTTTAAAAGTGATTTCAATATTTAATCGCCTTCCAACTGGATCAGCTGGGGTTGGTACTAGTTTGCAGTTAAAGTTCTTTTAAAATATCATTTCTGGAGGGCCAGAACTTGGCTTAATCCTCAGCCTTAAAAATATGCACTGTAATTGCCATTAGAAACAGCAGATCTCTCAATTTTTCTGATTGCATTAGAGTTTAATAGAAAGAATGAAGTTCCCTAACCTTGAGTATAAAGGGTAAAATAGGAAATATATTAGCCTTCCAGTTGACACTATTTACGATGCTAAATACTGTCATTCTGGAAAGCAAAAAATATTTGTTAACATGATGCATGAGCAACTGGGATTGACATATTTTCACTTTTAATAACAAATTTGATGTAACTTTCTAAATTGCTGATTGTCTTTAATGAAAAAATAATGCAGGCTAGAGAAAGGTTTTGTGAGTACTTTGTGGATATTGCGACAGAGGCCCATTGATAAAAGTAGATCAGTTGGCCAAATCGAAAAATTATGAAGCGTAAATTTCTTGTAACAGTTAGAATTGATGCCTACTTGACCAAACAGTGAACTGAATTAAACCCAATCGAGTTGATTTTCCTTGAAGTTCAAACCTTTAAATAGTTTTCAAAGTTTTTACTGTTCAAATTTCTTACTCACTCAACATACCATTTTGAAATTGCATACTAATCATAGCAACTTCAATGAACTGAAGAGTATTTATCCACTTAAGTAACGTCATCTGATAGGACACAAATATCCGTGGTACGATAAGTTCAGGACATTAGAATGTGCAATATTTCTAGAGTTTAAGCTGTATTCCGGATTACCAGAAGAACATGTCAGTTATTGACATCGACTGCAGCACAGCGAGGAAGGTACATGACGCAACAATTTACCCACAGAAAACATTCAAAGGATAAAAATATACATAAATTATTTGCGCTACAGAACATTTAAAGGCCTAGTTAAACTGGAATCGAAAAGTTTGACCTCTGCCAAAGTGAAAGCCTCCCGGAAAAGGGTGGTCTTGCTGGCTTCCGCCTTGATTTTCGAATACTTCTTCTCCATTATTATATTTTTCTCGCAAATCCGGGTCGCTGAGCACTTCGTATGCTTCAGCAACTTGTTGAAACTGTAATTAGAAACAAAAAAAAGAATAGTGTTATTTTTGTATGTAGAACCTTTGAAAGTGCAATGCAAAAGGTCAAATATTACGTTTACTTTGAGAACACTCAAGATTTTCAAAAAACTATAGTAGAAGTAATGTATATTTTGACCAATTAAATATATAACTGTTTACTACATATATCTGATATTAGACAATTTTAACTGCATTCAGCACTCTGCACCAAAAGCCAAAAGCATTAAAAAATATCATTATATATAAATAATTTTAAAACCATTGCAATATAGCACATGTGTCAAAATTATTTTTTAAACTTAAGAAACCTGCTTGATTTTTTCAATTGTTGAAACTTTTCTGTGCTTATTTTTCAACTGAATAATCTATTTTGTGAATTTAGTGCATTTCCACCTAAATTTTAAAAAAACTGGCCCTTTCGATAACTTTAATATCAAATTATAAATATTCTTTTCTATTTACCTGCTCTTCTGCCTTTTCTTTTTCCTCCTCCGATACCCATTTGTCAGGGTGCCATAATAATGCCATCTCATGATATGCCTTTTTAATTTGTTTAGTAGTTGCATCCCTAGAGACACCCAATATCTTATAATAGTTTTTTTGCTTACTTTGCTTAAGCGCTGTTTCGGCTTTTTTTAATTTTTGGCGTATTTCTTGATTGTTGTCTTTTTCCAAGGCCTATAAATGTATATATGTTGTTGAATGTAAAAAAGGGTACTCATATATTGAATATAATCAACTAAAGTGGCATATGAACTGTATGTTTCTGATAAGTTGCAAAACAGTTTCACATAGGCTTTTATCTGAATTATCAACAAAACAAGTAATAAAGTAAAAACCTTTTTTGCAGTAAATAGTCTATTTTGCGTTATTGTATCTCAAGAAACAGTAACGAATTTCAAACTTAATCATTGAAATATTCAATTTAAGATGACTTAATGCAGGCACAAGGGGTAAAAGCTCAGTAATATATACTTACCTTTTTGTAACTGAAAGTAGCTCTTTCCCACTGTTCAAGCTTCATGTTAGCATCTCCAATAATTACATATGCTTCCTTAAAGTCAACAAAAAAATTTTTCAATCTCAAAATCGACAACTGATTTAAGAAAAGTATGCCTACTGTAGCACATATAGAGAGATGTATACATGTTTGTTAAGTAAGAATAACCAAAGCAAAAAATAATTTAGTTTTCAGGATTTTACGAGTAGGACATACTTACAGACAAATATGCAGATACTAATTTCATTCATCTTTTCTAAAAAACCGGAACATCATATGATATCGGGAGATAAATAGCTAGCAAATATACATATAAAACTATCTAATCTAGCAGAGTATAAATCAATTGTAAAAAATACACCAAATAATATTTGATCTGATTTAAATATTTTCTTCTGGAATGGGGAAAAAAGTATTATTTCAAAAAATGGTATACAGGAAAAGTTTCAACTTTGGCAAAGTAGAGCAAAAAATTAATAACTCTGAATTACTATCAGTATTCCATCTTCTACCAGACTTTTTTACATGGGAGGGATTCAGCCCCAAAATATTTTTATTATCTAATTCTTTTCTACAGAGCTTAATCTTCCACCCCCCCTTTACGTATAGACTTTTTAGCTGTGTCAGTTTAACACGAAAGTTTTTCCAATCCTCAAAAGTCTTTTTTCATGTAACAGAAGGTTTAAGAAAAAAAGGCTTTTTTGCTGGACAAAATATTTTGCCAGCGGGAAAAATAGGGCAGAAGAAGGTATTTGTTATAGAAACATATATTGATAGAAAAAATTAGCTTGATTCTTGTCCAATAATAACAATATAACTATAATAATCAGATATATGCATAGCATTTTCATAATGATTATCAGCTGCACCATTGACATTATATAGTGTTTGCAAAAAAAATGATTATGTATTGACACTATTTTGGCCATTCGAAATCTCAAATAACGTTCAGACGCATTACCATGACTTTGGGGATAAAAACTTTCCGCTAAGGTCCACACAAACTCAAGTAGCTGTATAATGTTTTACACTAATTAAATGTAACCCAAGTAGTGTTAGTTTGTGGATACTGCTATTAACAGTAATTTACAGACATGCAATAGGTTCCAAACTTTCAAAATTATGTTATTTAAACTGAATATACGAATTATACCTGCAGATTAGAATCAATTTTAACTGCTCTCTCCCCTATTTCTATACATTCTTGATACATCTCTGCCTTAAGAAATCCATCAGCTGCTTTTAAAAATAACCCCCCAGAGAGTACCCAGTGATTTTCATCGACCTCCCCCGCATCTCTAAAAGATTTTGCAGCACTTTCAAATTTAGATTCGGCGAAAAGTTCATTGCCAAGATTAATTTTCTTTTGAACGGATCGCGATTTCTTATACATTTCCTGACAGCCACGGTGTTCAGAATTGAGCTTTAATGCTTCTTTGAAGTGAATAGTTGCCATGTCAATTTCTGAATAAGATATATACGTATCAAAAATTTGTGCAAATATGCATGTATTTGTACATATTATTATCAGTCTATGTTTATTGGTGTACAGAAGCTTATGTACATCTACAAAACTTTATTCATATATTATAAACTACAATTAGAAAAGTATTTGTGAATTGACAGTCAATAAAGATTGCAAGACGAATATATTCAAATTGAAAGTTTTCAATGACTATCCGGTCTAGTGTTTCATTTTCAAAATAGCTTCAAAATTACATTTAACATAAATTTCATTGACATTTACAGAAAAACACAAACCTGCCAGGACATAGTATGATTGTCCTCTCAATTCAAGAGCCTCCATATTCTCGCTATCAAGTTTCAAGATACGGCCGGTATCAGCAATAACTAATTCATAATCACCCAAGTTCCAGTTACATTGTGCTTTTTGCAAAAGCAGAGGAACCGCATAGTACTGCATATTCATGAACAAATTATATAATATTGAATATATTTAAAGATTGAACTTAAAAGTATCCATTCATCCGTGAATATACGTGTCTGCGTGTACATATCCTGGATATATGTATCAGCATGCTTATATCTATATGAGTCCATATGTTCATGCAAATATGAACACAACACTATATATATATATATATCGATGTATCAGCATGTGTACACATGTTCAATAAACATGTAAGCACCAAGAAAAATATATGTATAGTGAAAACACCTCTGCAATATTATCAAGTACTTCTCCAATTAGGTCTCTTGCTGCAGCATAGGATCTCCTATCAAAGTGCATTTGAGCTTCAGACAGCATATTTGCACAAACTGTCGCAAGTTCCAAACCCTGCTCAAGATCCTAAGAAAATAACATCAATGTTAAATTCTAACGCCCAATTGATTTCAAAGTTATATCTTATAAAAAAAGTCTAATCTTTCATCAAGTGCACAGCTGGTATTGAAATAAGTGCATGAATATTTAGTTAAACAATGCAATCACTGTGGATCAAAGTAAAACTTTCGAAAGGACATGCACTGCAATAAGACAGATTTTAAAACTAGCAGAAGGAGTTTAGAAATGTCATTCTAGATAAAGCAATTTAAAATTTATACCCATCTTTTCTATACATTTTTGAAATAAATCTTAAAATATAACAAATTCTAGCTGGCTTAGAAGACTTTATTTGAGATACTCTTTATTCAGGCTTATAATATTTCTCGTGTTATGTGTTATGTAGCGTTACTTATACTTTATTATTAACAGAACCGCAAAAACTAAAAGTTCTTTGACGGTCAGATTTATAAACTGTTTTCCGATAAGACAGCAAAAATTTTTTGAAGCAAGAATTTATTAGGGGCATTGGCATAAAAGCACTTGTCAAGCTTCTGTTCATGGTTGAAATAAATTCTATAATTTAATTTTAAATTAAAGGACCTTAATACAATTAGTCTTAAATTTTTAAACTGCTCTAAGTTCAATAAGCAAGTCTAATATAATTATCATCACAAGAAAGTTTCCGGTAAATTTTGAGTTTTTTAATTGAAAATTTCTCCGAAAAGAATGCAATGTTGCAACCAGTGGCCTCAATGCTAAGCAGATAGATATGAGCTTTGATATATGTATATATATATATATATATGAATTATTCTTACCACATGTTTAGGATCTAATTCTCTAAGTGATATATAATCATCTCGGCTCTCTGCACATCTTCCAAGCAACCGAAGTAGCTTTGCCCGTTGTGCTAACGCAACTTTATATTTAGGCTTCAGTTTCAATGCTGCTGAAAGATCAGCAATTGCTTCTTTGTAGCTACGTAAGTAAACACAATTTGAAACGTATGGATTCAAGAGTGTTGCTTATGAATGATAACACTGCAAAAAAACTAATTTAGTGAACGTTTATATTACTAGAATCTTTTGAATGAGTCAAAATTTGAAAAATAATAGAAAAATGTTAATATCTATATTCGGTTTTAAAAATTCGACAAAATACCATGAGTATATTTTCAAACTTTATTAGTATTAATATTTCCAGCATTACGGGCATTCATAGATTCAATGACTAGGCCACTGTGTCTGATATGTGACTATAATCTCGAGTATCCAACATCAATAATGCATGCTAACAATTTTCAAGCTCATTCTTAGATTTAGAAAACAGTATTTATACATCATGCAAATGAACTTTGGTTGGACACATTTGTTATTGGCACAACTCGCACATTTTTTTAAAGAGATTAGTTCCAAAATCTTTTTCCTGAATGATTATGTTCAAGCACTTATCAACAGTAATAACAAAAAGTTGATTAATTTCTACTTTAAAAAATGGGTGGAGGGAAAATGGTAATATTGCAAAAACGATGCCCACCACAGAGTAATTAAATAATGAAGTATGCTGGATAATCAAATTGAATCTAAGACTGCATTTTTAAAATAATGGCAATTCATGGTCCATAAATCTCTTTTACCATAAAAAATGGTGATCAAAATTTATTTTAGGCAAGTTAGCTATAATATTTTTAGATGTACTTTATACTCCTTCAAAGTTATTGAACTCTAGTTTAAAATGCAAAAAATAATTGCACATTTCTTTTATTTCCATAATTCAGTACCATATGCCTTATTATGAAACTATGCCCCTCTTACTAAGTGGGCATGAATAACAGTTTTATCCTTATAAACTATAGAGAAAAAAAAGAAACCTCATATTCAAATCTCCTTTAACAACTTTATATCCAATATTTAATATCAGTAGTGTTATAGGAATCAAGCTCTGAAGATAAATGCATATATTTTAGAAAATCATTTTTTTTTTCGTTTTTCAACCTAAATATTGCGACTAAACTTCGAGTAGGGATTTAAAACGGAACTAAATAAAAGTTTAAATTTTTTAAAAACAAAATCTATCGAAATAATTTTTCAAGAAATGAAAAATGAAACAAATTGCTTTTCTTCCGGATCTGAACTATACCAATGATCATACTTAGTTTGTAGCAAAAATATTTTACCTGCCACGTTTTAGGTAGACTCTGAATCGCTTATAAAAATTGCGTTCGTTTAATGGATCGAGCTCAATGACTTTACTGAATAAGGCAAGAGCTTCAGAAAGAGATCCTGTGCTAAACATAGTTTCTGCTTCACTACGAAGCTGACTTATATTTAGTGTTTCATCCACAATGGCACTACCGGCAAATGCGCTATTATTTAAGTTGAATACAAAAATCATGTTGATAGAAAACATGAAGCATCCTTGCAGGAAGCGCCAAAATCCCATCTGGCAGCTGCGATTTTGATTTAAAAATAACATATCTCTCAGCCTGCTATGAAATATTTTCTATTATTTGAAAGTTTTCAGCTAGGTTGACAATACCGTTTCGAAGAACCCAACAAATCTGGTTGCCACGTGTCTACCTAATATAACTTCCACTTGTTTTTGTAAACTTAACGGACGTATATCGGGTCGGTAACAACAAATAAAATTTGAAAAATATAGCGCAATTTTTATGAAAGTGTAATTTGCTAATCTTTTCAACATCAACTTCATAGATTTGCTGCATAGCAATATGATTTAATGCTATAGACTCTGAGGTCATTCATTTCGAGATATATAGGATGATTCATAGTAGTTTTCCACTAGTTCAGGCTATTAATCGAACGTGTCATAATCAAGGGAGAAAAGGAGGCGCTTTACGCGTAAGAGAGCATTATCTTCGCTCCGATGATAAGCTTCTCTTTCCTTTCTCAGCAACGATACTGGGATGTCAGGCCTCTCACCATTCATCTGGAACGGAAACACGAAGGATTTATGTTTTACCGGATGTTAAATCACTGCAGTTCTATATTGAACTTATGGAAAGATTACACGAGAAAGCGGCCATTGAACGTTCAATTGGATTGACTTTCCTTCTAATGCATACTTTCCTTGAAATAGCATCTGACGCAATGAGCCAGAGAGAAAGAGGGGTATTGTGGAAGTTTATGCAAGTAGTCGATCCACTCATTTTTTATGATGATTTTTGCTCTGAAACGTATGTTAAAGACGACCCAGCTGCATCTCTATCAAATGCATGCAATTGGTGTTTGCGTCAAATGAAGTCAAGCTCACCTTCAATTGGATATGATTCATCAATTATTTTAATTTCTGATGAGAAATTGGATATCGATAGCGTGAGTTGGACAACAATGTGTTGGGATTCATTCATCAATCACTTTTTCTCATGTCAAGTCTCAGAAGAATTAATTTTGATACGATCAAAATTGGAAGAATGTTACATTAAAAAAATACAGTCTCCTCTCGAGTGCTTTTCAAAACTGCAAGCATCCGACCCTGATTTTTCCGGTCAATCAGCATTGGATAAATCTGAAATATTGAAAGAGGGCATTTTACAAATTTCAAAATACAATCCGTCTGAGGGATTTGTTGTTGTTTCAAATAAAGGTAGCTCAGACAATATTTTGGTATCAGGACGGGAAAGCCTTGGACAGTCATTCCACGGTGATAAAGTGTCAGTAAGGTTATTGCCAAATGCATTGTGGAAAGTTCCAGAATCTAAAAAGAATCTAGTGGTTCGAAACATAGCTCCTGATGAAGATGAAGATGCTGAGATATTGAGTACCAATAACTTTGTTGATAGAGTACCAACAGGAAAAGTTATAAATATTATTGAGCAAGGAAGGAGGAAATTTGTGGTAACTATTCCTTCAGAGGAGCTTAGTAGAGGAGGGGAGACAGGAGTTTTGGCAATTCCCATGGACCCCAGGGTGCCCAAAATTAAACTTCGTACTCACCAATTGTCCCTTTTAATGGAACAGAGATTGCTGGTTCAGGTTGATTCGTGGGATGAAAACTATCGATTTCCAAATGGACATTACATAAGATCATTAGGTAAAGTTTAAATTCAGTAATGCATAAAAAACAAGAATGATTCGATTTTCTCTTTTCAGTTTTGGCTGATTAACCAACCAAAGCGCATATCGGTAAACTTAATGCAATTTCCATTGAATAATAATTAGCATTTTACTTTATTTCTTAAAAATTTAATTCATCTATATTGATATTTTGATGATTAAGCGAAATGGAATTTGAAGAGATTAGTTTTCTTGCTGTCAGGCCGGGTTGGAGTAGCTGAAACAGAAATCTCAGCTTTATTAGTAGAAAATGATGCTGTTTTTCCAGAATTTAGTGCATCTGCTATGGCTTGCCTTCCGGATGTGAATGTGTCATGTTCCAAATGCAAGTCAGAAAGTTTAGTTTGTGCATGTAATGATGTAGATAATGATTGGAGCATACCAAATACTGTGATTGATAGTCGGAAAGATATGCGAAAAGATTACAGGGTGTTTAGTGTTGATCCTCCTGGATGCCAAGATATTGATGATGCAATGCATGTCCGTGAAATGTCATTGAAAGATAGGAGTAAGCTCTATATAAATAAAGGTGAGTTTCAGTTTGAACTTTTGAATACTTTAATTTGATTTTGTTTAATATTATACATTTTGGTAATTTGCCTATATAGTTTAGCCCTACTCGATGGATTTTTACTATTGCATGACAATGATTCCTCAAATTACTGTTTAAATAGAGTTGTGATAGTAATGCTGATTTTTAAAATCTGTAATAGAAGATGCCTTTTTTATGAAACTGTATTTTTGAATCATATCTCAGTTTTGTATATCATTTTTGCTAGTAAGAACTAGTTACCTTTCATATACATATGTGTGCTTAAGTTGCCCCATTAGATGAATTTTTGATGGCACCATCTTAAATTCAAGTTGTTTAATCATTTTCTTTAAAATTGCTTAATTTTTCTTATGTTCATGCGGCAGATAAAATTGTAAGACGTTTGGAAATTGGAGTTCATATAGCAGATGTCACTTTTTTTGTTCCTCACGATAGTCCTCTTGATAAGGAAGCAAGGTTTCGTGGAACAACGACGTATTTGCCTCATTCAAGATTTGATATGTTACCAGCACTCCTGAGCTCCAACCTGTGTTCCCTGCAAGGTAATAGAAATAGACTTGCGGTCAGTGTGTTTTGGGAAATCGAGCAAATAAACGATGGGCGTGGTTTGGATAGCGAGCTTTTTAGACTTGCATATAATGAAGATGGCACTATCAATGCAAAATTTGAAAGAACTGTAAGTTTTGTATTTTTTGTGAACTCAGACTCAGAACACAGCAAATTAAAAGTTGAATTAGTCTTTAATGTCAGTCTATACTCTGCTCAATAATGCTTGTATATCACTTGTAAGAAATATCAAATTCAGAATTCTTGTGCAGTATTTTCAGATTCTTTATTTAATCTCTTAGAAAGTTTGATTTACCGTAATTTAAGAGAGATATTTTATGTAATAAAGTGCTAAATTCGAAGCTTTTTATGTTGCAGGTTATTCATTCCATTTCTGCAATGACTTATGATCAAGCTCATATACTTATAAATGCTGGTGAAATAAAAGGAGAACAAGTAAATGTTCCCCCCGGTCAAGCTGGATCTCCTATTCCTCGGGAAAATCAAACATTAATTGCCGAAGACTTAAGAAAACTAACTCTTTTTGCTCGCTGGCTAAGAACTGAAAGATTGAAAGGTGGAGCAATTGAGCTGTCAAAAAAAGATTACGAATTTAAATTTGAAAAAAGCACAAACATGCCACTTGCAGTTATTGAAAAAGAAGAATTAGAGATTAACAGAACTATTGCAGAATTAATGATTTTGGCTAACCGAACTGTGGCTGAGCAGATCCATAAGTCATTTCCTACTGCCGCTTTATTGCGTATGCATGCCCCAGTGAGCACTGAAAAATTGGATGATTTCCATGAAATAGCACTGAAATCTGGGGTATCGGATGGGGCAAAATCGAATGAAATGCTGAAAGAAGCACTCGAAAAATCCCAATCTATGCAAGAGAAAGAAGTTTCCATGTTACTTAAGTCATTGGCGACTAGGGTTATGCAGGAAGCTTTGTATGTATGTACTGGCACTTTTAGTGAGAATATTAATATGATTAAAGATGTTGACAGGCTTTCACATTATGGCTTGGGCATTGGCAGATATACGCACTTTACAAGTCCTATACGTAGATATGCCGATGTCATCGTGCATCGGCTACTTCTTCTAAGCATAAACGATTCTTTTAACATTCAGTATTTTGAGCAGCTTGCCAACAAAAATGATAAACCAAGCAAGGATTCTGAATCATTAACAGTTCAGCGTGTACTTGAAACTCCAAAGACCATGCCACCAAAGAGTCAAAAATTGGACAAAGTTTCAAAAACTGAGCCATCAGTTACCCAAACAGGTAGTGCAACCATGCAAAGTTTTACTAATAGTCGAGATAACAATTTATTCAGCTCCGTTCTTCATGATTCGATTTCATCAGATAAAATGAATGACGAGTCATTAATTGACTCTTTACTTGCTGCTGGTATTGAAGAAAGTCCTAGTTATTGTAATGCAGTAAATAAAGAAAGTACCAACTTTGGAGCTCGACGTTATGAATCGTCAAGAGTAAATCACACGCAAACAGTGGCGAGCAAAAATTCATTTGAAATTAAAAATTTTGGACTGTCCACCAATCAGCATGCACAATTGACTGGCAACCAGAGCAAAACAGTGGAAAGCTCTTCAAAAACCTCAGGGCTTAAATCGTTATCAAATCAAAGGTATGGAGTTTCAATACCCGCATCTCAAGCCCCATCGGTTCTGCTTGATGAAATGGATGATGATATGTTAATTGATGCATTGCTTGGTACCGATACTGAAACAGCTACAATGAGCACCATAGAAAATAATCTATGCACGAGAGAGTGCAAACAGAACGATGGAGATCATATTGAACAAGCTGAAAATAGAGCTATTGATAGTTTAAAGTTGGAAGCTCCATTTGATTCGAAACATCTAGCAGAGCTGTGCATACATTTAAATGATCGAAATCGAACTGCCAAATTGCTGAGCTTTAAAGCAAAGGAACTCTTTTTACGACTTCATTTCATGGTAAGTCTGATAAAATACACTTTTTGAGTATTAGTTGAAGATATGTTGTGTACCTCAAAAAGTACAATACGCACATACATGTAATATATATATATATATATATATATTGAATAATATGCTACTTGTTTAATTTAAAAAATAATATTTTTACTGATACCATGTTTATCATTGATTTTTTATTACAGAATCAAGTTCAGATTGTAGATGCCGTAGTTTTGAGGTTAAAAACGAATGGCTTTATTGCATATTTACCAACTTATGATATCAAAGGACCTGTTTATCTCATGGACAAGAATGGTATTGTCCAAGTTGATCCAAATTTAGTGCATCTTCCTAGTGTAAACTGTGGGGTTCCCCCTTCGCAAGGATTCGGATATATGCCGACCATTAGGGGAATACCGGAAGCTTCATTGCGATTGGATGAGACTGCAGATGAGCTTGTCCTTAGCGTACCCCATAAAAAGAGTATAATTTTTAAAGTGCCAATGATTGTTCGTCTGTATGTCACCTGTGATGTTCAATTAGATAAAGCACGCCTGCCTGATTTAAGGTATGGATTAGCCGGAATAGGAAATCAAGCCTCTGATTTGTTAGAGAAATCGACTTTGAAGCAACCAATCAAAAGAGTTGAAGCTGGTAATGAAAAACTGACTTCAATCGATAAAATGGAGTCTTATGATGGGCTTGATTTGCCTCATCTTGACACAAAGGGGGTTCAAAAAGAGTTAGGGGAAATACAAGGGGAACTGTGTGGTCGAGGGAGAATTTCTTTTGGGGGGTTCAAAACCAAAGTTTCAGCCCAAAAGACTGTATTCGAGCAGTATCAATATGATTATAAAGTATATGATAAAGATAGCGAAAATAACAAAAATAAGAGCAGTTTTGACAAGAAGGCTTGGAACGATGAGCATGAGCGGGCAGCTCAGAGCGAAGCTACAAGAAGGATTCAAAGAGAGGCAGCAAAAAAGCGACAATATAAAAAGACAAATAATTAATTTAAGCTTCTACAATAATTTAATTTGGTGCAGTTCTTGAAAATTGTACAAAGAATCATAGAATTGATTTTTTTCGGTATCGGCTTGCTGCTCGGGCAAATGATGTGCAGATAATAGCAATTTATAGCAATAAATGAGATATTAGTAGATATAATATGATCCAATGTAGAAATTTAAACTTTATTAAATAATTATAACTGAATTGATATTAATACCAAGAAAATTATGAATGGTGCAATTTCGGATATCCTGATTGCTCTAGCCTGGTTTAGTTCGGTATTTACTCAGTTTTTTTAAATCAATCTAAGAAATAGGAATGATTCACAAAATCACCAAAATGAAAAAAATCTTCTCTAAATGCATATATCGGGAGTTGCTATTACGTTCCATTTCGAAAAGTCTGAAATTTCAGGCATCCATCATTAAAACATTATTTGGTTGCGCAGTCTTTCAAAGTGGTTTCAGCTTGAGCAACTGCTCCAAGAGGTAGAACTAGTGATTTTCATGATACTCTTAGAATGCAAATTTATATTTTCACCAGTTATATTATGGTAAAATCAAGATTTTATCAAAATAAATATAGATCAAGGCTAATAATATTTTAAGTCTGCTTTTCAGACTTAATGCTGCACTTAAATATTAGTAGAGAACCGATATTTCTACATCAAGTAGCCTAGCAAGCTCTTTGCATACGTTTTGATATTCAAAAGTAACCAGTCAAATTAGTATGAGGGGGAGGGGCGTTGAAAAAATTTAAATCTTTCATAGAACTATATTCAATCTATGATACATCGGAACACTATGAATGAACTTTGTGTGAACTTTATCAAGAAAAGTCAACTAAAAGTACATACTGAAGCCATTAATTCAAGAGCCAATCAAACTGGTTCATTTGGAGCATAGACTTGAACAATGCAATTGCTCTAGATAATACCAAATCAATTATAGTATATTATACGGGAATCCTTAGCTTTTTAACTGTAATACATCAATCCTTTTTTCTTTTGTATAATCTCTGTTTTTGCGTGTACTCAGCATTGCAATCCCAACCAATATTTGTTAGTACTGAAGCGTAATTCACACAAACAGTGCAACAAACAACACTAAAATATAACAAGTGTGTTAAGTTACAGCATGCATTGCAAAGAGTGATCTTCACAACATGAAAACATATCTGAAAGAATTATGATTTGGACTTGTTTCATATGAATCAAAATTGTAACATCTAAATGTTTACTCTAGGTTTGATAAATCCAAACCGTTGCTCAATGATGGCAATGGTTCACCTGGTTCCTTACAATCCCCCCCCCCCCGCTAGTAATGTTTCAGTATCCATTGTGTCTGTTTAAACTCAGCTAATAGCTCTATGCAGTCTGTCATATTTTGTACCGGTTCCCATGAATTGTTTGGAGGTCTGTATTATATCCAAGCAACTAGATAATGTCTTTTACCGTTTACTAATTTGCTGTCTAATGTCTTTGACTTTGTACAATGTGGCAGTATTGTTGACCAATAAAGGAGGTGGTTTGTAATTTTTGTAACTAATCAAATAGTTTTCTTACTTCTTCAACAGCAGCAATGCATGAAATACATTGTGAATCCGTCCAAATGATTGTAGCAGTTCAAGGCAAAAGGTCACTGGATTAGTCTGTTTGGAAATCATGAATGGGCCAAACTGTTTCCAATCCAGCTTTTGATATGGGCACCTAGTTGTCATATTTCGTCAACTTAAATATAGAGCATCACCAACCTAAAAGTTTGCAGGTTACTTTTTCTATTTGTATATTTCTTCATCTGTAATGCGGTCCACTCTAATTGCAGCTCAGCTGGTCTGTGAATATCAGTGATTCCATGTTACAAGTGTGTTTCAGACAAAACTCAAATCCAAGACAAAGAGTATATTTACACAAACATAAATTGTGTTGCTGGAAGTGAGCATACTTCACAGCAACATACAAATCCTAAACTTAGCCTGTCACCAAAATCCAGCAATGACTTGCCATAAACTTAGAATTTCACTATGCAGAACATTGACTTGCCATAAAACAGAATTTGACAGCTATAGCACAAATTTAACTGTTAACAAGTTAGTTCCTAACATTCCAGTAATCCAGTATTGAACAGTTGGAAGTGTATCCAGCATAAGCTCTGTCCAAATATGGTGGAGGATCAAAACTGTAAGTTGCCATAAATGGGGATATTTCAGTAGAGTTGATACATTGAATTATATGCAATTTCTGCAAGTGCCAAGTTTTCTACCCAGTTGAGTTGATCTGGATCTACGTAGATCTATAGATACTGTTCCAAAGTCTAGTTGGTACTTTTCATTTGCCCGTTGGATTGCAGGTGAAAAGCATCTGAAAGATTCCATTTGATGACAAATTGTTTTAGTACAGTGTTACAAAACTGGGAATTGAACTGGGGACCTATATCCAAGATGATATTACTTTGAAGTCCATAAATGCAAACTATATGTTTATGAAAAGGGTTGATTGTCTGATGGAAGTGATTGTTTTTGTGCAAGAAATAAAGTGTGCCGTTTTTTAGTGTTGATCAAAAATAACTAAAATTGAGTCAAAACCACTTACCTGAGGAAAATTGGATATAAAGCCCATGGAAATAAAAAATCATGGTCAGGATGTGATTTGAAATGGTTGCAGTAATCCAGCCAGTTTTATTTGAACAGGTTTTGCGTGCAAGTATCACAGTTCTAGACATAGTCATTGATATCCTTTTGCATTGAGGCCCACCAATAAGTTTGACTGACCAGTTGGAATGTCTTTCAACTATCAGGATGACCTGCAAATAGCTGGTCATGACATTCATGTGAAACCTGTGAAATTGAATTTTGAGGAACAAACAGTTTTGCCTTACAGTACCAAATTTCATCAGTGAAGGAAACTGTACCTTCTTCCTGAAGATCTTTAATGTTCAAATCCTTCTTTCACTCAAAGACAATTTTGCTCAATAGATTTACGGATTGCCCTCTGGTGTCCACCAATAGAAAATGCTGCTTGTTCAACAGGGTCTTATTTTGAATCTGAACATGGGCATCATCTCCTTGCAGTTTGTAGTCATTACATTGCAACAACGCGTCTGGCTTTCTGCAATCTTTGCCGGCTTGGTAAATGATATTGTAATCAAAGTCACTAAGAAAAGTTGACCATCTTGCTTGGCATCTATTTAGTTTCCGCATTAAAGTGTAGTAAAGGAGATTTCAATGATTGGTGTACACCTGGATAGTGTTTCATTACTCAATATTAATGCATGCCACTGGTAGATACAAGCTATGATTGCAAGTAGTTCTATGTTATGAATATCATGTTTTATTTCTGCAGGTGTGAGTTTTTTCAAATAGAAAGCAACTGGTTGCCACACATTGTTGTATTCTTGAGAGAGAATTCTTCTTAGAGCAAAATCTGAGGCATCCATTTTTAATACAAAAAGGTTTTGTGGTATCTGCATGTACCAATATTCCACTCTTTGTGAAAGACTCCTTTAACCATGTAATTGCCATGTTACATCCTTCAGACCATATAAAGGGGGTATCCTTTTTGTAGTAGTCTTAACAATTGTTGAATTTTATCCAACTAGGGATGAACATAAGGTAAAAGTTTGTAAATCCTAGAAAGGATTGCAGATGCTTAATCTTTGTAGGGGACAGCCAACGTGCAATACTATAAGTTCTTTTTGGGTCCATTTCAATTTTCATGTCTGAAATGATGTAACCCAGGAATTTGACATGTGTAACAGATAATTTGCATTTTTCTGATTTTGCGTACAGCACATTTTCTTCTAATAGTTTAGAATATTTTAAACGTACAAAATGATCTTTGTTTTCTGAATAGATCAGGATATTGTCCAGGAATATGACACACTATACATCCAATACGTTATAGAATTTATCATTCATCAGACTTTGAAATACAGCAAGGGCATTAGCAAGAGCAAAAAGTATGACTTTATATTTGAAATGCCCAAAACGACATCAAAAGGTAGTTTTTCACTCATCTCCCTCCTTAATTTGAACCAAGTTGTAAGCCCCATAAAGATCAATTTTAGAGAAGACCCTAGTGGTAGTAAACATTGTAATAAGTTCCTGAATTAGGGGGAGTGGGTACCTATTCTTGATGGTCACCTTATTGAGCCCCCAATAGTCAACCACCAGCCTTAGTTCCTCAGATTTTTTTTGTAAAAGAGATGGGAGCCTCTGCAGGGAACTTTTAGGAACTTATATATCCTTTTTAATGATTCTCTTCAATCTATTCCCAAAGTACCTGGAGTCCCAGTACCAAAAGGGGATATATTGGACCCCATAGTGCGGTCAATTCCAGCTTCAGGTCAATCTTCATATCATATTTTCTGTGCTTTGGTGGTTTTGTGGGGTTGTCCCATATATTGCTGGGAGCAGTATTACTAGTCCATGTAGATGTAAGGATGTATATGAGCAGTAGCCTTGAATCCATACTAGAATTGTGATTGGATTCATTAGAGACCTCTATGATAGTGTCCAGCGTTTGAACGTGTTTCTGTACTGTAGATCCTGCATCCTTTTTTAAATATAAGTTTATACATATTCCAATTAATAGTTGGGTTAAGTTTTTCAATCAATCAAAACCTAGAATAACTGGGCTATGAGAATTATTGATGATATGGAATTTGAATTTAAAGAGGTATTTCATTTATATTAAGGGTATTGGGGCATAATGAGTTATCATACCAGTTTTTAAAATACTTTTGTCCACTGCCTCCAGTTTTAGTGGAGATTTCAGTTTATGTTTAAGAAGTCTAGTCCGTTTGAATAAGTCTAGAGATGATGCTCAAGTCAGACCCAGAATCCGCTAATGCTTTGTACTCTGATATGAGGGGAGTTTTACACCACAGGGGATTGTCACATATAGGTGAAGTATGGGGGAACGTTAGATGTCTCTCAGTTGATTTGAAACTATTTCCGGAAGAATCAACTAAAATTGAGTATGTGAGTTTCAAATAAAATTGACTTCATACGTTTTGGTCCAAGGTGACGCCAGCAAGGATCCTTGGACTAACACAGGGTGTAGGAGAGGGGTTACCTAGGCCCATCCATTCCTCTCTTAGCGGGGGACCCTTCAGTTTTTTGCCACTCAACTGGGCATTGCTGACTTATTTTCAGGTGAAAGATTGTCATTTCCTTTGCTGTTCAAACTGCTATGTACGGAGGGTGCATTTGTGTAACAAGTATTCTTCTACTACTTCTTCAATGAAAACTTCTTATTTGACCATTGCAGGGGCATTGATAGTGTTGATGCAATCACCATTGCATCTGGATTTTGAGGTGTGAAAGATGACCTAGAAGGTTTGCATTCAAAGACATTTTGGGAAGCTATATTGGTAAAGAGCAATGGCTTCGAGTTTACACGTTGTTTCATATTTTGTTCTGATAGTCTATTATCCAGGTAAACTACTAGTTTATAGTATTCTTCAACAGAATCTGGACGTTCAATTTTGCAAACTTCATCCTCCAGCAAAATATTTAAGGCTTGATAGAAAACACTAAAAAGAACAGACTCCAGCCATTGGATTTCCAGCGCTACTCGTTGAAACTCCAAAACTAAATGAAAAGCTGAGCGGTTTCCTTGACAAACATTGAGCATCATTCTTGCTACATCCTGTGCTCTATCTACATCACCAAAAGCTAATAGAAATGCTTTGGAAAATTTATCCAAGTTGTTTAGGATATTGTGGTCTACCTCAAGATAAGGAGCAACCAATGTAAAAGCTGCACCGTGCAAAAAGTAAACTGTGTGTTAAATTTTTCCTATCAATTTGAAATTGAAAAGGATGTGCATTGAAAGAGTTTTGAAGCTGCAAAAGGAATCCTTGTATTTTTCTTCAATTGCATGTAAACCAATCTGGATCCTTAATCCTCGGTTCACGTTGTACCGTTGGTGTAGTTGATTGAGCGAATATCCTATCAGCTTTATACTCTGTAATTCAATTTTCCAGTTCAAAAATCATTTCATTCTGATAAACAACCGTGTTTTTAAGCATCATGATATTTTTTTGTATAGCTGTAAGTTGCGCCATGATAGCAGCTGCTTTGCCCATGATTTTGGTTGGACTTTTTCTAAAAATGAAATTGAATTATTTCTTTGCAAACTGTCAGTACTGAAGTGTAATGCACACAAACAGTACAACAAACTAATACTAGATTATAACATATGTATTAAGTTATAGCATATGTTACAAAGAGTGATCTTCACAACATGAACACATATCTAAAAGAATCATGATTTGGATTTATTTAACATGAATCAGAATTGTAATATCTAAATGTTTACTCTTGGTTGGATAAATCCGAACTGTCGCTCAATAATGGCAACAGTTTATACCAATTCCTTACATTATTAGTTGATCTCCAAGTTTTTCCTTCCTGAGCAAAAATATCTTCAACTTGTTTTTGGAATTGGACATAAAAATTAAGTCAAAAAGATGAGGATTAGTCCTAGACTTTGTAAAAAAGTTAACTTTGACTAACAGATTGATCTTTCATTAGCATACTTTTAGCTGTAATTGAACCAGCATGCTTAAGCAAATGATTTTGAACTTTCTATGAGAAAAAATAATAATTTTGGGGTAAGCAGAAAAAGCTGTCACTAAAGTAGGAGTGCCTTCATAAAAATCCGGAATCCACAAATCAAATGGTTGACAACATTATTTAAAATGTTACTGAATTGAATTATAAAGAATAGCCTTAATCTGTTATGAATTAATTCCCAAGGGAGTTAATTCTATTCTGTAGCTGCGGTACAATACTTTTGATACTCTGTTGAAGTTTCACTTTACGATATTTTGTTGTGTTGAAGTTATCTCACTTCTATCAACACAGTTTAGCATTTAATAGTGTACGCATTCTGTCACATTTCTTGTATATCCGTTGTGTGTTACATTCCTAACATAGTTCCCCAACTAAATTAAAAGATAAATGATGACTAATAATAGTTAAATTTTGTTAATGGCAATATCTAGCATAAACAAAAAACTTTAAAACTTCTCTTTTACTATAGTTTCTTATTTTAGGTATATTTTCTCTAGGGCATTGAGTTTGTTGTTTAACTGAACCAAAAATATCCCTTTTCAATTTTTCCGGAAGGTGTCCCAGATATTTATATGGAGTCTAATTGAAGGTTTATTTTAGTTTGCTAAATCTTGGGATCATTATTTTTAGTTCAAATTAACCATTACATTATACAATTATTTCCAAAATCTCCGCCAATTTTTTTCATGTATTTCTAGCTTTTAAATCAGCAATTGTTTTGATTACATTTTTTATTGGAAATAGTTCAGCTAAAGTACTTTCCTTTATTTTTTGTTCTCGAAAACGTCGTATAAGTTGCACAACAAAAATTGTGGTCTAAATAATATGATCATTTTTCTGTATTTGTGCGCCTGTTCATATAATGTACTTTGTGTAAATAATGTAACACAAGGTAGCAGTAAATTCAGAGCTATTTTATTGGCTACCAGAAGTTAAGTGGCAGCAAAAAGTCTTACACTAGCACCATCTGATGATTCTAATAAACTATTTTCTTCCAAAATACATGCTGCAGTTACGGCTAAGCTTTTTTGTATTTCAAGTTAAGTGTTTTAATCTGAGATATTTTTAAATCGGATCATTTTTAAGTGCAAAAATATGCATGCTTAAAAAATTCCATTACTCTTCCCTTAAAATCAATTTACTGACATTTAATTGGACCAATTCTTTGGCATGTAAAGGAGTGCATGCTGATTATGCTAATCGAAGCTTTTAAAAAGGACATAGCAGAGAGCAAGATCAGATTTTCGCAAGTAGAAACTGCAAGCCAGGAAATACTATACACTGCATAATTGATATTTTATAAAAATCAAAGTCTCGATTAGAATCTGAAAATTCACAAAATTCAAGGTTCCAACTGTTCTTGGGAAGCAAATGTAGGATATGAAAGATCAGGAATCATCATCAACCCATAAAAAATTTTGGAATTGTCGGCAAAGATAAGTCATTTTCGAATTTTGAATACCAGCTGAGTCATTACTCCTTATGCTTCAATTTTTACTTTGATCGCCAATAAAAAATTAAAGTTTAAATTTCACCGTTTTAATCTGCCCCGTGTATTTTTGCAAGTAAATTTGGCAATATTAAACTTGAAGATTTAAAATCAGCACATGTTGAATTTGGGAGAAGGCTAGTAAGAGATACTATCAAAGTTTTAAGCTGTTGAAATATTTGTAAATTAATCCTCCAGCAAATCTTGATTAAGCCTGTTATTTGTTTATATTTGAGTGCATTGCAAATTTTTAGTACCTTAATATCTATTTACAGATTGTCAAATATCATCATGATATTAACATGATTATCATTTTGTTCTATAAGACCTTTTCTAGTTACCATTGTAATTTTTTATATTTCTAAATCAATTAAACCCAATAGGGCGCATTAACAATACTTAGCAAATGCAATATTCAACTATATTGTATTACATGGAATTAGGATTAGCCAGAAACTGACCAATAAAATCAGCTGCTTTGATGATTCCTTCTGAAAATACTTTTTCTTCTGCATCAAACTATTTTACATGACGTTGAAGTTTCAATTTCAATATTTTCGGCATAACAGCAATGCTCAGCTTCTCTTCGGGTACAGGCTGATTATCACAAACATCTATTAAATTTCTCAACACGAGTAGCGCAACAAACACCTGAATCATAACATTTTCTAAAAAGTTACTTCTGCTGCTTCAACTTTATAAATTTCTTTAAAACCAGTAAAGATTTATTAACTTAGTCTATAAATATTGTAATCGGGAGGAAGGTATAAACCATGAAAATCGGCAAAACTCGGTGAAAGAGTTTTCAGCGTTTAACTGCGATGAAACTAGGGTACAGACGAAAGGAAAACTGTTATAAAAAAGATTAAACTTAAAAAAATACAATAATATCAATTTCGAGAAAACTGGAGATGAGCCAATAAAGATGAAATTAAATTTTAGCAAAACAATTTGAAGAGTTTTTTGAGGAAGAAAAACGTATGCGTTAATCTCAAAGATCCAAGGGTCCTGCGATAATTCTACATACTGTATTATTCAATTTGCTAAAACAAAATTTGAAAGTTGCCCCTAGCTGTACGAAATCAATTCAAAGTAAATGTAAACCAAAGTCATAATCTATTCAAATAAACATCTAAGCTAGAACTATAACAGCATTTGAATATACCAAAGAAATGGTAAAGAGCAATAAAAAATTTCAGTTGCATTTTGAAACGAATTAATTCATAGATATACTAAATTAAGAAAAATGCACACATTCAAAGTGAAACTAACTCTGAGGACAGTCAACTTGACAAAAACTAATATACAAAAAATAAATCATTGTATTTGACGTTTAGAAAGTGGCAGAAACACAAAAAATTCATAAAAATTTCAAAAAACCTGCAAAAGCACACAATTTCAATCGATATCTATCCTTGCTACACAAGTTCTATTGGCAAGGATAAAGTTTTTTTTTGCTTGTGCTTTCTAGGCATGTTTATGCATTTGGAAAATAAAAAATACCTTAATTTCTACCAGTGCCAAATGTTGACCAGGGCAGTTTCGGGGTCCATATCCAAAATTACCCACTATATCGGCATGTACAAAATTGATGTCTTTGGGGGTTTCCATAATTCCTTCTGCAATAAGCCATCTTTCAGGCCAGAACTCACTTGCCCTCGTAAAGTTTTCCTCAGATAAACAACTTTTCCTTATATTTAACACAACACTCTCTCCTAATAAAGTTAGATATAAAAATAAAACATAACTTTCGAAAGAAGACAAAAATAGTCAAAATTTCATATCTTTCCTTCAAATTGACATAATTTATGCAATTCTAGTTTTGAAATAAAAACTCTACCATCCTAAACTATTGCATGCTCTATCATTCATAAATCATTTTTATCAACATTTTAAAAAGTCAGATAAAGAATTGAAGCTGCACTGCATGAAACTGCTTTACAAGTTAGATCTTTGCATACCGATAGGAATTGTTGATTAAAAATAAACAAACGACCGCTGGACAGAAAAACAGAAGACGCGAGGAGGCTTGAACAACGGTAAGGCTAGTGAACCAGCAGCATTTGACAATCTAAGCAAAAGAACTTTTGAACAGATAAATGCTCGCGGAAAAAGTCTTAAAGATTCTGTTAGCATAATGTAAAAACGGCCTAAAGTTTTATCTGACCTTTAAATAGCGTAACATTTCCAACTTCAGTATCTTTCTCGGCTATATATGTTTGAAATGGCGTTAAATGGTGGAGCCTTAAAGCCTCTATCACAACAGCCTCTAAATATTTCATTGCACAGATCTGTTGACATTAGTAAAACAGCTCAAGTCAAATTTTTTAAATGAAAGACAATAAATCAACAATAGAATAAGATATAATATTATTAAACTGAATAAAGCTTCATGATACTATGCTTAAAATTTCCCCAAATCCTGTTACTCATCATAAAACATAGAAATAACAATAAGGCATTAGGCTCATTAGAGATGGCCATATAGGAACAAAATGAGTGCAAGCAATTCTATTTGAAAATAGGTTAGCAATTTTGCATGTTCTATAAACTTTTCTTGCATGTAGAAAAACGATATTTTCCCTTGAATAATAGTACTAATTGATTCTCCCAAAATACGCAGCAAAGAGACTTACAACTTAAAATTGCATTCTAATAGCCTTCCTAGTACTTAAAAAGCTCAAATTTTTTTGAATTCCAAACAATGTAATACGTCAGGCAAATATACTTTCTACAATTCATGTTCTTTCTGAGTACTGAGTTGTAACTAGAATAGTTTTGAATCTTAACATCAACTAAAATACTAATAGGCAAATAACAATATTATCATATTGACAAAAATTATTCATTAACCTTGTCCCACGTGATATTTGAAAATTCTCCATTATCATCTGAAACAACAGAAAAGTTTAAAAAATTAGAAAAGTAACCACATTAAGTGATACTGCTAGCTAGATTACTTGAAAAAAAATTTCCAGCAAAAGTCTTCATAATGAAGTTTAAGATACCAGCTATTTAGATCATTACTAAAAAACATCTACTTTACCTAGGTAAATATGTTGTAAATAAAAAGTCTGTAAATTTTAGCATGACATTTTAGTAGAAGGCAATATAAAAAATTAAATGATCTTTTTGTATTCAATTACTGCAGGTTGGTAGTGATCTGTCTATATATTCCCATCTAAAAATAAATCAGTGAAAATAACAAATTTTCAAATAAGGTAATTTTTGAAACAAATTTAGATTTTACGAATGCAATAATTGTCCAGCTTGGAATTTATGAAATAGACATATTTCAATCTATACAATATTACATCCAAAAAGTTAATATTCAAATTAGCTTGAAGTTTTATAGCACTAATAAACAAAGTAATGCTTTCTCAAATGATTCTAGAACGTATCAAATACTTCCTCATAATACTTAGCAGAAAGATTTGTTTCAGGGATCATCATATTGCAGCACGTACATACATGAATAACATTTCCAATTGTAATCAACGGATAAAAATGAAAATACCTGTTGAATCTCCATTTCCAATGTACATTTTTGCTTCATCACGTATTTTTTCCTGAGTAAGCTTGTTTGAGGCTACATAGTAAAGCACCCACCCCAAAGCCGCCTGAACAGTATCTGCACCAGACAGGATATAGGTTTTGGTATTTTCAAGAAGTTCTGGATATGAAAGTGTCTTGACAGAATCCCCTGTTTTGTATTGTTGAACAATATGACTCAATAGACAGTTATTCTTCAGTTCCAAATCGGATGAATCGACTTCCTTCTCATATTTCTCTACCAGAGTTTTTATTGTTGCATCAAATCTAACCATCGATTCTTTGAACTTTTTGGTTTCACGAAACAAAAAATTAAATGAATGGTGATGTATCCGTTCGGCTAAGTGTTTTTTTAGCATATCAGCATCTTTTCCCAGCTGCGATCCGGAAAGGGCATCCATGTCGCAGCCTGAAACAACCACACAGCCTACATCGAGTGCATAGAGACCACAATCATCCAACCAGTCCGAATCTACAAAAATAATCAAAGTTTAGCATTCATTAAGGGTAAACTAACAAACACAGAAATATTGGGAAACGAACTCATACAGCTTTAAAATTTACAGCTATTCTTTGGTTGAATGTAAAAAAATGTCCACTCTTCTTGTATCTTATGCATTGGCAATCAAAACTCAAGCCAGTCATTTGAAATTGTGAATTTAAAATTAAAAAATGTGCATTGCTACTCACATCCACAATGCCATTGGCAATCATATATACAATAAAATTTTGGGATATCCTTGTTTTATAGAATTATTTAAAGTGATGAATTGGGTTTAGAGAATTAATAAATGGTTCAAATACTTTTGCACAAAAACCGTAAATTTTTTTAAATGAACAACTTGGAATAATTGATATCTCCAAATTGGCTAGATCATTTACCATATATAAATAAATATGTATGTACCTTTTCCATCAAATGAAGCAGCTTCCCACTTTTTAAGTAATCTCATGGCCATAGAAGAAACTTGTTGCACCATCTTTTTCACATTTGTTTGACTGAAAATGGCCGTTTTATGATTCAAAAGCAAGTTGAATTTGGATTAGGCAATATGCATATATATATTTGCAGTTAAAGTGTCTAAAACAGCACTGAAGCCAGAGGGTAAAAATTTCACCATAGTATTTTGTGGCATTCCTACAAAGCTGTAATGTAAGTTATACTCAAATATTCATTACGCTTGTGATATTCCTTCAATGTAAGCATTTATTTTCGGCATGTGGATAAATATGCAGAGTTTTGCAGCATTGCAAGTGGCATCTCACAATAAAGTATCTATTCATAAACTCAAGTTTGTAAAGTGCATTGTAAACCTAGACTTTGCTATATTTTACAAATTTAAATGGCTCATAATTTGCCTAGATTTGATACATAATGTGTATATAAATAAACCTGAAGTGAGGAGCAGTGATTCTTCTGTATTTTTTCCACTGATCTCCTTTTGAAGTTATTAACCCCCCAGCACCAGTGTAATCTATGACTTCACATACTTTTGGCGCTCTAGAAAATGTCCCTGGTCGCATTTTTAGCACAGACTGTAAAATTGAATATATACAAACTAACAGATTTACTGAATTGTAAAATAATTTGACTACTTATACTTTTTCAGTTCATAGATTAATGTAGGGTAACAATAATTAAGGAATATGATCACTTCATAAGATGATTTTAGCAACCCGACTTTAGCCGTTGAAAAAATTCAAAGTAAAAAATATGCCATGTATCATGATCTAACAAAAATGATTTATTTTTTAAGAGTTGCAATGATGTTTTAAAAAATACTATCTGTACCGTTTTTAATTACCTTAATGCAGGAAACATCAGAAACGAAGAGGTGAGGTTCTCGAATGTCAGCTCGGAAGCAATCTCCGTACGTGTTGGCCCAACTATCAATGGTGAGATGAATCTGAATAAAAAGAGACTTTAATACGACTATATTTAAAAAGCACTGAAAGCAACAAAAACGATCAAACTATCAATAAAAATTAAAGCAATCAAACAAGGGAAACAAAACCATGCAAAATACTGAAACACGACGAATAACTTGGATGAATGGCATTAAGAGATTCCATTGAATTCAAATGCGTTCATAAGGCACACCTGATCGAGCCCATTTATAAGGAGAGTCAGCGTGTTGCCAAAGAAAGGGAAAGTAGGAGGTCCTTTAAGATCCAAGACTCCGACTTTGTCCGTCTTCAAGAAATCAATATGAAGTTGATTCATGTCAACACTAAAATTAAGAGATTGCTGGAACATTTTTTCAGTGTATATACCTCATTACTCGGAGATTTTACGCTTTTGCTCCATCTTTTAAATATAAGAAGCGAAATCGCGAAAAGTAAGGCTAATCCTGCAGTTTCAGGAGGAGAAAGTGCAAGCAGAATATCCAAAATATTCATCGGAGTCTACAAATCCTTCATTTCCTCGAGAGACTTTCAAAACGAATGATTTTCGGAAACTTATTTCGTGTTTATTTTATCTAACTACGACTTGTAAAGAAACGAAAGATAATTCCAAATTGAATTTGAAGAAAATATCGGTGGAAAATCTTTGCATGAGGCGCAAATAGATATTTTGTTGCGCCCAGGCTTCATATTTTTTTGAAACACTGCGAAGCAAGCTAAAAGATTGTAAAAATTAATATTGGCGGGAAGAAGATTTTGTACATTTCATTAAAATATCAGCTGAGCATCTTGCAAGGCGTTCATCACTGCGGATCTTTAAAGGATATAACGGGACAAGTCAATGTCTGCCCGTCCACAGAGGAAGTGTAAGACTGTTACAGCAAATTTTCGAGATGCAGAGTCGTACGAAAGTGATTTTGACGCTTTCGAAAGTGATGTTAGCGCTGAAAAGTATGGGCGAAACAAAAATCCGGTAAAATATAATATGGTTTTAATATGAGTTTTTCAAGCACTAATGCTAATGCTGATGTTAATCTATGCAAAAGAAAAACAAAGTCTTGAGCACGAATGTTTTCACTCTATATTTGGCATAAAATTGAAGTAACCTGAATAGTCACGACAAAAAAACTTTAGTGGTTATATTTCAAATCATTTTAGTACTGACCGGGGCTACCATGTTAATAAACTAAATCAAGAACGTCCATTTTTTTCTATAAGAGTATTATTTTTTTTATATTTTTATCGGCCAAAACATATTTCTGTGAATAAATTATAAAAATACTAATTTGCTAATGCTGATCAATTTCACATATTCTCATACAAATAACATTTTTTCTGTAGATGAAAGTCAAGCAAAATATGAAGCGAAAATTTAGTACGGCAAAATGTTTTAATGAAGAATTGGACGATGAAATAATTGTGCCAAGTGAGGGAAATTGTTGCAAATATTCTTCTGATTCCAAAACTAGCTCTGACACAAACTCTGAAAATGTTTTTACTCGAAATGATTCTTGTTACAAGCGTGAACTCGGTAAAAAGAAAATGCAATCTAAATTAAGCGAAAATACACACAAAGTCTCATATGGTAGTACAACTGCATCTGTAAGCGGAGGTAGTGGGGCTAAAACTCATACAAAGGAAAATACAAAATTTCACGAAAAAGATGCCCTTCAAACGAGTAACATACGTCACAGAGCTAGTTCAAACGTTATTATTAAAAGGTTGACCAAACTCGGAAATTCTCGTCAAAATTATCAAAATGTCTCTAAATCAACTCCAAATCAAGGATTCTACACAGAATCAAGTAGCAATTCAGACCACAAAAAAACTGAAAGCTCGGATGATGAAAATTCTGTCAGTTTAGAATCAAAAATACCTCAAACCATACGAAATTCATCGTCTTGTTCAGGTTCAACATCTGAATCTAATATCAAACCTAAGAGTCGGCAAAATTCCAAAATGAATGCACCTTCCACTGTTTCTAAATTTGGAAAAAATGAAAAAATGATGAAAAGAAAGAAACCTAATGGAACACAGTTACAAGGAAGATCCCCCATGAAATTCTCTAAATCTTCTATTTCATCTTCTTATGGTAATGGATTTCACAGCAATACTGAGAGTAGCTTTAACGATAAGTCCTCCTCCTCTATCTCATCGGAATTTGAGAATAAGAAGGCAAGTAAAAGTCCTAAGCGCTCTCGAAACACTGCAAAACCTAAAAGATCGAGTAAAAAAATTGAACAGAGAGATGAAAATGATGACGATCCAGGGGACCAGCCAACGATTCATAAAATTTTAGCTTCAAAGATACAGTCTTCAAAATTGTGGCGAAAAGAAATGGAGAAAATGAATACTGCCGAAATTAAGATGGGATCGATATGGAATCAACCTGATTCAAAAGATTTTGATGATGATAAAATTGAACGATTTCTCGTGAAATGGATGCGCATGAGCTATTTACATGTTTCGTGGGAAACTGCAGAAGATTTAGTGGAAATTTTAGGTGTTTGGGGAAGTAATCATATTCGTAGGTTTAAGTCCGGACCACCTTTATTAGATGATGAAGATAAGGGAGATGGAGACTATTTTGATCCCCTCTTTACTGAGGTAATTGCTGATGCTATCGATGTGTTTCACATGTATTTCTAATTGTTAAGCAAAATGTTTATATCAATATTCATTTCTGGCCACATATTATGGGTCACGATTGAGTTATATAATTGAAAGATATATATTGAGCCGTAGCCGATAATGCTGCACCGGTAAGGGTAAATGTGATATAAATGCAATGTATTTTTTAAGTTCTAATTGTAAGCTTCTACTATAAATTATACCACGTATTGACCATTAATATACTAGATCCTATCCATTCATAATAGTTTGAGCTTTTCATCTTATGATGGAATCATTGTAAATTACTTCAGAGTGCATTAGTTTCTGTTGAGGTTTGTGCCAGGTTTTGCATTGGTCATTACTAATACAATTCTCAATACCGTAATCTCTACTTGACATCAATATTTTGAAGTATTCACAGGCAAACCTGCAATCATGCATCTTGTCATAATTGGCACACTTTCAAATGTTTTGGATATAACAAATTAATTCAATTGTCCCAACAATATCGCTCTGTCGAATTTTTCCGTAGCTTTTTCTTGAACATATTATTCAAATATTTTACGAATATAAATACATGCTGCAGATTGATAGGATAATTGATACTGATGAAGTCAAGGGTCTTCCAACTCGATACTTGATAAAATGGGTACGTTTGCCCTATTCCGAATCAACATATGAAACTGTCAATGATCTCGAGGCATTTGCATTGGACTATGCACGCGCAGTCAAAGCGCATCAGCTAAGGGAGCGCCCAGTAAAAAAGCATGTAAAATTGCCTCAAGTTGGTACAGGATTTTCTCAGCTGATTTTCCCTAATGGTGGAAAATTGAGAAGTTATCAAGAGGAAGGTGTCAAATGGATGCTTGTGAACTGGGCCAAGGTAATATATGTACTTTTTGACTACCAAACTACATTATCCAGTATTAGCATCTATACTGCCAATTTAAATTATCCAATATAGGTTACTTGTATCACCCCTTATATAATTAATGATTTCCAACAAATACTATTTAGTATTGGCTACAGTGTTTGCAAACCTAAAAATTTTACAATTTCTTATAAAATTTTTCGAATGTTTTTATATTTTTAATTTTTAGTGTCAAAGAGTATAAAAATATGTGTTTTCTACAAAATTTTTGATTTTCAAACAGATTCTACTCAAGTTGAAAAAAATAAAATTCAATTTTCATAGTTTTGGTTCAAATCATTAGATCTATCCATCGATGCATTCATAACTGTGAAAAAGTTGCTACAAGTTAAGTTGATTCCTTTTTTAAATACACATAGATATTTTGGGTTAAGATATTTCATCTGTATAGTATTGGTTACGTATTCAACTGTCGTACTATCCAGTATTGACTATGTATATTACCGATACACTAATGGCTACTTCTACTATCGACATGCCATTCAATATTATTAATAATTTCTACTTCCGCTTTACCACTATCCACTATTGACTGTATTTGAGATAGTCATAGTACGTCTAGTTTTAATTACTTCAACTGCACTACTATTCAATGATTTCTTCAATTGCCATCGTACTCCGATCAGGTTTTGACTATTTATACTGTCAACGTAATCTTTCTAGTAGACTATCCAGTATGAAGATAATGTTCTATTAAGTACTGCCTGCATATTCTGACAATGTACTATCTAACTCGGGATTGTTAAGCCAGTCTTTCTGAAGGGATATTCAGGTTTGGCCTAAATAAAGGTCTGTGTACTAAATTTTGAGATAAGAATGTAATATGCCATTGTGACTTTTCATTTTTGCTCAAACTTGATTATTTGAAGAGACAACTTTATCCAATCGACTCAACTATACTCTAGTGAATCTTGAGTCATCAACTCAAAACATTTCATGGGACCAAATAATAGGTTAGAAATATGTTAGTGGAGTGAAATCGATTTTAAGATAATCTCGATTTGCTATACATGCAACTAATACACATTGACACGTATTAATTTTATGCTCGATTATTTATTTAATGGAATAATATTTAGAATTTATTCTATACAATTATTTATTCGTCCTAAAAAATAGATGCTATAGAAGAAATGGATTAGATTTAATATTTTTTGTCGTAATGAATGATAAAAAAGGAATATACTTTCAATTTATTTGGTTTTTTATATTTTTGTGTGTTTTGTGTCTAAAATAATTTTCCTAGAAAAGTAGGCAATAATATATTTGGAAAGGGTGAGACACGTCAACCCAGACCCGATCAAAACGTACTCTACATGATAATACGATTTTGGATTTATAATCATTATTAATTTTGTTTTATTTCAGGGTAGGAGCAGTATTTTAGCAGATGAGGTATGTTTTATATGCATATGTGTTATGCCAATGATAGATCTATAGTGTTGATAGATTAGGCAGAGCAGTTCAATATGGCAAAAATAGCTTTGCATAGATAAAAAATATGGTTCTATTTTTTCGAAAATCACATTTTTCGACATGAATTTTATTCTAGAATAATTGTAAAGCAATTCTTGAATATTTTGTATTCTACCTAGCATTCAAAGTTGTCTATTAGATCTTATCGGTTTACTCCGCAATAAATGTAAATAACTTATATACTTCTGGACAGTTGCAATGGTTTTTTTTACTTTTCAGTGAAATGTACTATAGCTTGACTAAAGCTACTAATTCTTTAAATTCAATTATTTTGTTTTTATGTGATTATGGTCTTATGGTTAGTAATTTAAATTATGTGTATACATAGTTGGTATTCTCTATGTCGATGGTCCACTCCACTGGCTCCATCTGCTGGTGCATTTGGATATCTCTAATCCGATCTATTAGATTTAACTGATAATTTCTTTGTGTAACCTTGGTGTAACCGACAATATCAGTTTACAGAATATCAGCTGCATAAATCACTATTTATATATGTATATATATTTGCACATTTTCTTATCGATGCTTCGTATAAATTTTGTAGATGGGGCTAGGAAAAACACTCCAGACTGCTGCTTTTTTGTGGCACCTTTATAGAGATATGGGAAAAATTGGACCTTATTTAGTAGTGGCTCCATTGAGTACGGTAGTACATTGGCAAAGAGAGATTGAAAACTGGACAGGGCTGAATACCATCATTTACCATGTATGTCTTATTTACAAATCTAAAAAATGTCTGTACTTGATCCTTTTGCATGTACATCCTTTACTGCTTATTTCAATAATGCAAATATTTTTGTCAATAAATGTCATCGATAAGGCTACACATGAAATGCAATTTAAAATGGGGCGCATAATAAAAAGTTTCACTATTCATTTTTGTTTATACATTCCCCCCAAAATTTTGCTACTAGACATAGCACCTTGAGTTTTTAACCATAACAGTTATTTTTCCTATACTGAAGCTTGTCTGCAAAATAAAATATAAAACTCTGTTTGATTTTGATTAAAAAAATCTGTAATGTGTGATTTGTCCAATGAAATAAAATAGCATATCAAAAATAAGACGTAGAAATCAACAATTATGATAAAATTCTATTCGCTAATGTATAAAATTCAGTAAAACTTTAAATGTAGTGGGGATAGGTTAGAGGGCCACTTATATGACTTAAAGGACCAAATCACTGATGGTATTATTCCAGTTAGCCTATGAAAGTAACTATTCTTTCTTTGAGGAACCCCCTTGCGCCTATATTGTATTTATTATTTTGAATTTTTTGAATTTTCGATATCTAGGGAAGTCAAGATGATCGGGTGGTGATTGAAACATATGAAATTTTTATCCAGAGCAAGATGAATGGAAAAAATAATTCTGTAAAGGGAGTATCGCAGTTTAAACCAGTGGTCATCGTAACGACCCCAGATATGGTTAGCAAGCCCGATATACAGCGAGTTCTATCTCCTATGACTTTCGAGGTATGAAAAATTGTTTTTTATATCGATTTCATTATATATTCTCATTTTATTATTTATCTAATAGAACACTAAAAAGTTAGCAAATATATAACAGGTCATAAATTTTTGAATTTCATGGTTGTTGGATAAAAAAATATAAACGAAGGAAAAAGAAAGATATGGTTGGCAACAAAATAGTGTAATATTTACCATAAAGTTTGGAGCCACAATTTAGTGGCTAGTCGTCAAATCAAAAATGTAATTACATTCTTTCTCATAGTTCATACTTCAATGCACAGTTTAGCTTTACTGCTTCAGGTTCAATATTATATGCATATATATATATATATATATCAAACGAATTGAATTAAGAAGAGAAGTAAAATCTTATTCTTCTCAAAGAGCTATCATACTTTTCAATAAAGGTGCTACTATTAAATTTGTTGAATCAACTGGAAGGTCCATTATTACTGACTTCCCCTGAATATTATCTCTAGAGGTCATATTTGAATTTCCTTGATTTTTTTTAGCTTTTTCTTCCTTTTGGAACATATTCAAATGCAATCCTAAGGGGTTCCAGTAAATCAAAGTAGAAGTACTATATTGTTTACCCCTTTCTCAAGTTCCTTGTAAATTCAAGGCACAAAAATAAATGATACCTCAGGGTCTTTCAGCTCATTTTTGTTTTGTATAGATGTTGATCGTCGATGAGGCCCACCGTTTGAAAAATGATGCTTCGATTTTTACCAAATTATTAGCCAAAGGAGGTCGTTTTAATTGGAACAAGTGCCTTTTACTTACTGGTACTCCTCTACAAAATAGCACAGAAGAGTTGTGGACATTGCTTAATTTTGTGGATCCTGAAAAGTTTAAAAGCAAAGCAAAATTTTCGGCTCAATTTGGAGATATGTCGCAGCAATCACAGGTAAAAATCTTGTAATAACTAAAGTGCATATATACAAGTAAACTTCAGGTGTATCAAATCTATCGTAGCCATCGAATCGATTCAGTATATTCGAAATTCGTTCTTTCCAAATATCAGAAGCTGAATTTGGCATTGTATGACTTCTTTATTTATTCGTTTGAAGCGAGAAATTTGTTATATTGAAGCTTGTTATTGATATGCATAAGGAGTATAGTTGCATCCAAACCCATGTATCATAACATCTCATGAATGAGTGCAACAGTACTGATCGATTAATAATTTGTTCTATAAGATCATTTTAAATAAATGTAAAGTTCGAATATAGTTTCACAGGTAGGAATCGGATCGTCTACCAATTATCAACGGCCATTACTGCATCTATGCTCAGTATTATTGATTATCTTAATTGCACTAACAAAAAGTAATATCTACTATTGACGCTTCAAATGCAATAAAGACAATCCTAAATTATGTATTGATGCAATAATTATGATAACCTATTTTCTATATGTTGATGAGATTATTTCAGTGAAATTGACGTCCATATGTTTGGAATGGCTAGGATTATAGTTTTCTAGAATGCGTTATAGGCGTATCATCCAAATTATGTATATATTGTGATACATAATGCATACTCATTGAAGTTTTTCTAACCATATTGTCATATAAAAATATTCCTATAAACTTAGCTGAAACTTTTTTATTTCATTTTTATTTGGCATATACAATCAAAGGTTATATTTTTCATATATTGCATTTTTCATTCTCATTTTCCCAAAGGTAGAAGCACTGGTTCAAATTATGAAAATATACGTATTGCGCCGCATGAAAGAGGATGTTGAAAAAGGGGTACCTCCAAAACAGGTGTGCTTTATATTCAAAATAACATGCAAAGTCTACCTTATTCCTATGTTTCTTTTTTATCTAATGAAAGGAAACGATTTTCATAGTTAGTCCTTTCAAATTGAATTAAAATCTAAGTTAAGTTTTGATCTTTTCTTAGAGGGGGATTAATTTTTGCTGTAAAATGAAGTTGCACTGTTTTTATTCCGTAATGAGAAGCATGAACTCAATAATGAAGAGAGATGGGTAACCATGCAAAATATAATCTGCAATACCTAGTGTTGCTTTTGATGCGTCGAAACTATAAGTATTCCATTTAGAGTTCAGCATGGTTAAAATATAGAATATTTTTGCAATAAATTCCATGCTATGGATCAACAAAAGATTTGTAGAATATAGTAAATTATATCTATCTTTATATTCATTATGAACACACTATATTCATTATGAACGCACTATATTCATTATGAACGCATTATATTCAACCACTCATTTTTGTTGATGTTTTTACCACCTAATTTATTAATTTAAAGTTTGCTTTGTTCTGTTTCTCTTTTGAAGTATATGAATATACATATATACATAGGATATACGTGAACTTAGAGAAAATCTGTTTTTTTTATTCTTAGTTATTTTTTTTATATTTTTCAGTAAGTAACAATGAAATTCATTTCTTAAACTGATTAGCAGGAAAAATATATGTAATTTATTTGCCTCAATTTATTTATCTATTTTAAAACATTTTAAATTACTGATTTTCAGGAAACCCTAGTAGAAGTGGAGCTAACCTCTATTCAAAAACAGTACTATCGGGCATTATATGAGCAGAATACCCAGTTTTTGTTACGAGGTGGGAAGCGTAAGGCTGCCGATAGACCTAGTCTTATTAATTTGGCAATGGAGCTTCGGAAGTAAGTAAAAAGGAATTTTGCAGATTTTTTTCTCAGGTCTAATAATATTGACATAAAAGCATTTCACTTTTTATTGCATTGTAAACATGAGTTACGAATGAGAATTTGCATAAAGAAAGTATGGCCACAAAGAGCTTGTATTTTTTATTTAACTTGGTATGCAAATATTAATAATTTATATACATATTTTTCACAGATGTTGCAATCATCCGTACTTGATTAAGGGCGCGGAATTAACTATCGGGGAAGAAAACCGAATTGGAAAAAAAGGAGAACAAAAAGCTGAAGCTGTTGAAAATTTAGTTGCTTGCAGTGGCAAATTAGTTCTATTGGATAAGCTGCTACCCCGATTAAAAGAACAAGGGCACCGGGTCCTTATATTTTCCCAGTTCAAAATTATGCTCAATATTTTAGAGGTACTTTGAATTTTATTATTCATTTTGATAGCAATCCATTACATTTTCATAACTCGAATAAATTCAATTTTGAGTTACTCATTTTTAACAAAATTTTGAAATATCTGTTGAACTATTAAAATATACGAGAGAACCTTTACAAAAGAATTATTATAATTGAATTACCCATATGTAATAATAAAGTTCTACATTACCTGTTCAAACTGAAAAAAATGAGAAAGCTTTACTAAAAATTTCTTATTGCTTGCAAATTTTAAACGACAGATGTTTTATGCCTATGAACTCATCCCTGGAAAAGTGATCATGTATTACAATCCAGCGATAATTGTGGCAGTGTTTTAGGGGGCTCATATTGCCAATCTACGAGATATACAGAAAGTTTATTCGATGTACTGTCCTTATTTGACTGAGCTACTTTTCAGTAGTACTATAATACTCGAGTTTATTCTTAAGTCAATCCCAAATTATTTTGTATTGTTTGTATGGTCCGCATTGAAGTTTCTGGAAAAGCTTACATATGTTAATAGATATGCTTAGAAATTTAGCCTATTTCACTTGAACTATTGAAAAATAAATTTTTTTAGCATTTGTATTTTGATCAAAATATGCATTTCTTTATAGTACATTTTTGACTGATTTATGTTTTGATTAAATAGGATTACCTCATTGGTCGAAAATACAATTATGGCCGAATAGATGGGAGCATAACCGGACAGAAGCGACAAAGACAGATCGACAATTTTCAGGTATTTAAATAAGCTATTTTTACACAAACATTTTCTATTTTGGGAATGAAACCATATTACTCTTTTTTCAGAAAGCCTATTTTAACAAATTCATTCAGAGGTAGCAGCATTTTTGTACGTATGCTAGTACATCAGCCTCAGCTTTGCACAGGCTTCCTTTCACCTAACTCTAATCCTAAACCCTAAACCCTAAACCCTAACCCTAACTTCTTCTAGCGTAGTTGTTCAAATAAAGCAGTTTGATGTCGTCATGGCATCAGTAACCTGTGAACCATACGACTCTTCACGTTTCCATCAAGTTTGGCCAATTTTAGTAGTTTACCCTTTCTTTCCTATAAATAATAATATAGTGATTTGTATTTGAAAAGAATTTATAAGTTAAGATATTTGACTGCCATACTTTAATTTTGTATTTCTTTAAAAAACAATTGAAATTTATATTTATTTTTATAAAGCTTTTGTTATACTCTTTATTGTATCGCACTACATATGATGTGCGCTATTTTTGTAAATGTACCAGTAACTCGTTATTTATGTATACTTTGCTGTATTTTGCTAGAATATTTGATTTTGCTAATTGCAGGCTGAAAATTCGCCCATGTTCACAATGCTATTAAGCACGAAAGCCGGCGGAGTGGGAATCAATCTTACAGCTGCGGATACTGTGATTATTTTTGACAGGTGTGGTAATACTCGAATAAAATGATATTGAGTTAAAGCCAGTAATATAACATATTGTTCCAGTTAATCACTAACGGTCATAACGGGACTGAAACACAGTAACATTTTCTAGCACAGTTATAAATAGTAACAGCAGTACCATTTTGCTCCAAAACATGAAAATGTCCTCATCAACTTTTAAATTACTAGTTAGCTTTGGACGTTTTATGAAGTACATTTGAACGCTATGAAGTATGCATGTTAATTTCAAGATTAAAGATTACCTATAACCCATTTTCTTTATATACAAGTAGAAATGTCCATATTTCGGCCCATTTGATATGGCTTTTTATTACTGCATAGTTCTCAATGGCATAACTCATTTTTTCAAATCTGATTCAAGGATTAGTCTCATAAGTTACAATGTTTTGAGCTATGTTTTCTTGGTACCTAGCTTCAACTAACAATTGATATTCACTATGCTGAAAGAGTATGTTAAGCAAATATCCAAAAGTTTTATATTACCCTACTGCGCTCATCTACCCTTTCCATCCAGTCACAGTGAAAAGTCATACTAAAATTTTCTTTTTTCAATATGTGGAACTGTACTTGGAATTTTTCAATAGTTGTTCCTTTTCGTTTGGACACATATCCAAACAATATAGATATTTTAGACGACTGCATTAGATTAGGGTTTTTCACAGACTATTGCATTCAAATATATGGCCTACTTAATATGTTTTATTTGAAAATGGTGAAATAAACATTTTTTGTGCAAAAAAATAATGTTAAATTTTTCAGTGATGGATTATGCTTATGATGTTTGTAGTACGATGCAATGTTTAAATCTCAAAACTTAGCTATATTTATTTAAATGCTTATATTACTAGCGATTGGAATCCTCAGAACGACCTTCAGGCCCAAGCTCGTTGCCATCGAATAGGACAAACCAAGTCAGTTCGAGTATTTCGCTTAATTACCCGTAAGACGTATGAACAAGTCATGTTCCAGGTTGCCAGCAAAAAGCTGGGACTCGATAGGGCAGTTTTATCCCAGGGCAGGGCAAATAAAGCTGAAGGTCAGTGTCTATCATAATATTACATTGATTATATTCGACTACATCTGTTAGAATGAAAAGAATTCATTTTCTCGTCTTTATCCAATTATCCATAATTGTTCTTTTGTTTTAAAAAAAATTTTCTTCTTGATTTTGTATGTGCTATTGCTTTTGGAGAAATCACTATATTTTTGTTTGTTAATTACGCCTACTAATACAGGATCTTTGCCAAAGAGTAATGTATTTCTTTTTTCGTATTTACAATAGTTAATATAGCAGTTTCCGAAGTGGAAGGGTTACTTCGTCGTGGTGCTTATGAAGCTTTTAAAGATGATGGTACTGAAATAGATAGTAAAGTTTTTTGCGAAAGTGATATTGACATGATTTTGCAGCGATCTCAGGTACATATAAAATTCCGTACATGAGTTACAGCCACACTAGAATATAATTTCTGTATGCAAATATACATAATTCAAGATAGCAGTAAATCGATTTAAAATATACTTACAATATAATTTATTGATTTTTATATTAGCTAGTTTATTCTTAATAGAAAAGTCACAGTTATGGATATATGCATGAAAAATTATTCTTTTTCAATAAATATGCACTAAATTTAGTGCGACCTTGGGTCTGAATCGAAAATCTGGGGCCAAGTTAGAGAAACTTGATACTTTGGGCTGGATGAATTGTAGCTAGGTTTATTGATTTATATATTAGTATTTCATGAATGTGGGTCTTAAAACTCTTTCAAATATGTTCATACACAAGGGTAAATTGTGGAAGTAACTGCAAAATAATTACATAGAATTCAAATTATGCTAAAATATACGTTTGACCTTCCATGTAGATCTTATGCGTTTTCTCTGAAATTGTTTTTTACAGCTATATTACAGTTTCAAGTCTGTTTACTCTCATTTTTAACATTTAATTTTCTTATCACATGAATTTTCTATTTTAGGTCATTACTCACGATACCGAAGCTTCAAAATCGGGGCTTGATAGTAATAGGTATGATTCTTGAACTCTGTTCTTACTTGGGTTTTTTCAAATGTAGCTAGCCAGTTTCCTATTTGCTTTGTACCCATATGTTTTAATGGAAAAATAGATTACTACGCAACCATAACCTTCAAGGCATGCATCGGCGAAATTTTCAAATTCTTGTTGTAAATAGAGTAATAATTAGTCAAAGGATTTTAAAAATTTAACATGAAAAAACATTAAGATTCCGAAAATTCCCAGAGTTTTAATGCAACTTTTCTATTAGCAGTTAGACAGTACTAATATTGATTTTACTATTATAAAATTAGGTTACTGTTATAAAGATAAAGAGTTAAATGTTGAATAATTCTCATATGAAAAAAATATTTGAATCACCTAATTCAGATTGGAAGTAATTCTGGTGGACTTTTGTTTGATTTCATCGGTGATCAAGTTTGATTCTTTTATTTATATACTTATCAAATTTTTTATTTTATTATTTGACTTCAACCGTCAGCTTTAGTAAAGCCAGCTTTCAAGCCAATGGTACAACAGGCGAAGCTGTTGATATCGACGATCCAGATTTTTGGACAAAGGTAATATTCTTATCTACAATTTAGTTTAGTTATATGTTGGTTTATATTTGAGCTGTCTAGTATAGTATAGAATTTAGTATACTAGTCCCAAAATGTAAAGCCAAGTTTTTCTGAAATGTTCACATCACATAATCATAATTATTTTCATGATTTTTCTGTTGATATTATTGACATTTGAAATTATTCATGCTTTCATGGAATCAATGAAGATAAACTAACACTTTTTATTGGGAGGTGCGACTCGAATTGTAATCAATTACCTACGTAGCTTTATTTAATTATATGTAATATTCTTAGTTTTTTTAAATACTTTAATTTTGGCCACATACGAACAGTCAAATATAATGGGAAAGTTTCAAATTTGCTGCCAAACATTGACCTTCCACTATTAAATCTCAATGAGTAGCCTTTCATTGTTTGTATTTGCCGCTGTATACAGGTAGTTGGACTGACTATGCCTGAGGTGACTGAGCAGCCGTTACCGCGCAGAGCGGCTGCAAAAGGAAAAAAGAATTATAGTGAAATTGGAAAAGTCAAAAATGAAGCTATTTCTGAAGCTTCTTTAGAAGCATCAGGTACTTTTTTGCTCTAAGCATTTCTTTTTTTTATCATCCTATTATTATTTCCTTTATCAAAAGTCGTATGAAGAAACGATACTACCTTACTACAGTATCACATTTTATTATAGCATATCCACTAGGCATACACTTCGAATATAAAATCTATGAATAGTATTTGGGACAAGATAGTAGTGTATCAGATTAGGCATTCTTACTTTTTCTATCTTTCTGTAGGCCTTTCTTAGGTTGAACATTCATGGAGTTTTCAATTATTCATACATTGTCACAGTACTACGCATAGGATCCAGTAAAAAGATGAAATTTGATAAGTATTTGTGATATTGAGCTGAAACCTTTTGTAATTCCTTTCAGACTTAATTATTGTATTATTTGACTGAATTTCTATTTAAAGAATAATGTTAGTTTAGTAATTTACATGTGTGTACCACGATGCCAACAGATTGGAAGTATATCGCCATCAAATTGATAGTTTCATATCATCCTATAGCACTGACATAAAGCCATTATGGAATGATTGTAATCTTTAAGCCAATTAAAATTGAGCAGTAGTAAACAACTCTTTTTAATTCGTAGATGATAGCAGTGAATTAACTGATAGTAGCACACCTCGTGATAGCACGATGGCAAAAATGAAATCACGGACTCAGAAAATTAACGCTAAGGATTTGTGGCAAAACATGCAGTCGCGTGGTCTTGACAAATGGAATGACCTTGCTCTTTCGCTCAAAAGGCCTAGCAATAATGTTGAAGAGGTACACGTACATGTGAAATTGCATACTGAATTATGCATGCAAAGAAATATTATTTATTTCATATGATATTTAAACTAATATATGTAATATTTTTTAATTACAAATTTATTAATCATTTTTATGTGTAAAAGTAAGCTAAAATAGTAATATTTTCTTCTATGTAATGAAATATCTAATTACCTTTTATATATGTTTCTGTAGTTCCTCGATTGCAGCATGAAACGTGTCTGTTAAATTTTCGCTCATTATCTAAAATCTGGTGTTCATTTGAAACAATACTAATTTAAAAAATGTGTTGATTTGAAAAACGAGTTAATATGAAAAGCGTTTATTGAAGAGTTACTTAGTTACTAAATCATGCTCTATTTTTGTAGTACAATATGATCATAATATTACGATCATTTTAATGTAAATTATAAATTGATTAAAAAGTATTCTATTGAATTTTTATGGTAAATGAGTATTTACACATCGACCTTTTCATAGTATTTGATTGTATTCGAGTTAGAAGGCATTTATTTTCTTATGATTTATTTGCTATTATGAATCATTTGTGTTATCAAGACCATATTCATCTATATCTGTTTGAATATTTTGTATGAATCATTCACACTGAACTGTCATGCTCATCTATATTTGCAGCCATCAATTTGAGTTTTTTTCGAACGTCAAGTTGCATCATTCATTTTTTACTTCCTTGTGTTACATACTTTTACTCTTTGCTCTCTTCTCTTATCATTCTGGTATTTGTTCTTTAAGTTTTAAGTTTTCAATATGATGAATATAAAAATAGGAATTACTCGAAAAAGAGAGAATAATATTAGTTATGAAAAAAATGTGCAATTTCAACTTAAGATTGCTTCAGAATAATATTCTAGGAACAATATCTTTGGCTACTATACAATATATGTATAGTCAACTAGTCAGTATTAGTTTGAACTAATACGTAAGCAGATAATGAATGGTGAGCACTATCTTTAACATTTTTAAAGATATCATATACATACAACAGTTATTCTTTTGTTAGGTAGAGCGTATTGGAAGATCCATGTTAGCTCAGGTGGTATTGCAGTCGATTCGGGACCTGTATACCACCAGTATTCAGAAACCAGGGGTACATGATGGGGTAAATCCACCTCCCACTGTCCTGGATGATTCATCGGATGCCGAAAGAGAGAAAAAAGTTTGGTATTTACGTTCGATTTACTCGGTAAGCAAAAAATACCATAGCAAATATGTTTAATTGAGTAGATTTTACGATTAATAACGGGATAATATTAGAGTGCAACGCAGAACAAAGAATAAAATATATTTCTTAGAAGAGTTTTTTTCTTTTCGCGTTGATATTGCACTTGAAGCTCATAGACATTGCACACTGAAATTTATTTATGGCCTAGCCTACAGATGCCATTTTTATAGTCTTGTAAAACCTATAAGAGTAATATCTTTATTTATGACTTGTTCTTTGAATCAGTTGTTACACCTGGTGTACACTGCAAGACATAAGTTAATTTCATTCAATTGCAGCTGCTATAAGTCGAACTAAAGCAATCACGGTTGGTATAAGTTGATGGGAAACAAATACATTTTACATGAGTTTTGTCCAATAGCAATGTGCAAAAACTGGTGTCTCTTATTTTCGATTAAATATTTACTAAAATTTCTTGAACGAATGTTTTTGCATATTAACATAAAACATGTCGGTGATTCCTTGCCAATATTTTGGTGAGGATTTATTGCAGATTAATCAGAATTGTGTTGCAAAGCCAATTGACATTTTTGTACAATTTTCCAAAAAAACAAATTTGAAAAAAATTATCTAAAGAGGTAATGCATGTACATAAAAATATTTCCAGTAGCAGTCATGTACTTGTCGAATAGTCATTGACAGCAACCTTAAAGTTCTTTACCATACCATATTTTTACGATGTCCTAAAAATATTCCTTTTTTGTAGATAATGAAGACGCATCCTAGTGCTAGGTACGTTATCAGAATACCTCAGGGTACTAAAATTAGTGACGAAACCCCTGAAATTCAACGCATGTACGAAGCTTTGAAGTCCATTCCTATATCCGAAGAAATTCGGAAAGCTCCTTTTTTGGAAAATATGAAACGACCCAGACAGAAATTACATCTTTTCGATGATCTAATCGATTGCACCCGTCTGCTCAAAATGATCGAAAAGGCAACTTCTGTAACTGATGGAGATGTAAATGTGTGGAAGGGGATAATTGAAAATATTCCATCAAGTCAAAATAATTGGGTTAGTCTGTGACTATTTATCCATAGAAAATATTTCTATTCTATTTATCTATAATTTTTTATTATAATGCATATTTCAAATTATTGATGTACGAATTTGATTTTGGTTCTTATAAAATGCCTCAAAATTCTACTATTTTAAAATGATCAACCTGCCAAAGAAACTAAAAAAATTTCGAGTTTTAAAAACTTAGCCTCTATGTCTTATAATTAAAATAAGCTAGCAAAGTTACAAAAATCTAGTCCTTTTATCAGAAAATTAAGACTTGAGACTATTATCTAATAAATAAAATTGCAGCTTATACTTCTGTTTTTTTAATTCAAACATTGCAGAATTCTATTATTACATTTGAATACTATGCAACTGCAGTTTTATAATTGTGGAAAGAATTACGTTTACTTGACTTTACAAATTTCATACATACATCCTGTTATTTCAGAATATAAATGAAGATCTCTTTTTGCTGCGTTCGGTAGAATACCATGGGTGGCCATCTAGACGTACTCTTCAAATGTCCACAGAAGACTCCCGGCTTTCATGGCTGAAACCCCCCAATGTTGCCCATTCTGTATTTAACACTGTTATGCCATTAACATTCAAAGTGTCTACTGCATCCTTAAACAGTGCCTCTAATGATACTGAAGCTCATGTCTTGTCAGCGGTCAAAACCGAAGGAGCTATTTTGAAAAATGAACACGGAAAGCTAGCAGATGATGTGTTAAACAACCATCCAAATCCAGAGATTCAGAAAGTTGAAGTTGGTAGTTCCAGTCATGATCCACCAATCAAAAGTAATACCAGTAATGTTGAATTACAGGGATCGTGCGATCTTCTAGAAGATGCTGAAAATATCCCCGAAAACACCATTTCAAAGCCTACTGATACTGAAACAATGGTTTCAAAGAACGACACATGTTTAGTTTCATACCCTCAAGTTCCGCAAATGCTCAAGAGGCTGAAAGTGTTGCTTAATGCACTTCACAAGGCAGAGTCACCCCCAATTGATACTAGTATTGTGAAAGTAATTTCGAACCAGAAGAAACCAGTGGATTTGAAGGTGGTAGCTCAACCAAAACAGATGAATATCGAAGGGCTTATTCGTTTAGCTATAATGTCATATGGCGTTCCGATATCCACGTTGAAAAGAAATAATGATAATTCGGGGGTAATTTCGGGAATTCACTCTGCAGGGGGAGTTTTCTTGAAGAATTTGTTGAATTTAACTTGGCACGATTTGGCCAAGTATTCGGGGACTCAAGATGTGCAGTTCGTGCAGAAAGTAAGCTATGAGCTAATTATATCAGGTCAGTATCTATGCACGTTATCTTCGTCGAACCTAATACGCACACATACATACATGCATGCACCATTTTTTAAAGATGTTTCAACCCAAGTTCTATTTCAACACTTGCAGCCTACTCCTTTATGCATTTTTATGCCTCAGTAAGTAGCATTGGAAATAATATATGCTGGCAATTCATTTTTAGTATAGATAGAAGCACATGTGGCACGAAATTGTTGACATTACTAAACAGGAATGAAAACATGAATGTCTTTCTTTATTTTATTCTTAATGCGCAATTGTGGATTCATGAGGTCACAAATATTTCCTTGCTTTTATTGGCCTTTTGTCGCCTTATTTCCAACAAGGCTAAAAAAGCTGTTCGCACATGAGTTTTTAATTTTTTGTACATTCTATGCATAGTGTTTTTCAATGAATACACGTATTTGATATTATGCGTTAAATTGATTCAATTTTTACAGCAATAAGTAGTTTGAAATGTGCCTACTAAGTCAAGTATTCTCAAATTGCATGCGTATTTTTTTGCTGTTCAGCTTGGTGTATTTGTGTTGATATGTTTGTTTTTATCAGGTTGGAAGAATCACATCATCAAATCGTTACTCAAATCGCGAAATATTGCCTTTCTCATGTTCTATATATATACTTGTACAAATTACAATATTCCTTTTGTCGATTGTTTCATGTTTTATTTGAATTTGTTTTTTTAGCATTGCATCAAACCGGGGCTACGAGTACAGATTTTGCTGTGAATTTTGACCCCAAGACTTCTTCAGTTTGTATGTTCAATTTCATGCCGGCACCACAAGAAGATCCCCATGCCTTTCTTCAGGTGTGTATGTGTGCATAAAGATTGATAGTAAATTTTGAAATTTCAATCATTGAATTTAGTTTTTTTGTCAAAAAGACTCTGTTGAAGTGAATGTTAATAATCATTCAAATCACATACTGATGGAACGAATTTAGACTTCAAAATCATTTGTACCTTTTTTTGTTACACTACATTTTAGATGTAGGATAGGAGTTGTAGTTCAAAGCATTTTCATTATTTGTTTGAAATTTTACTTCTACAGTGCTTTTATCCTATCACATTGCGTACAGTGCTGTCACAAAATAATTCATGCATCAGTTTAAATTTGACTTTCTTGTGTTGTAACAAATGAATTTATACTCTAAACTACCACAACAATGAATATGCTTTTAACAAATTTCCACTTATAACAAATGGACAAAAAATTTTCATTGTAGTTTCCAGATATTACAAATTAATGGTGATTCTGGCAGATTCACTATATTCATTCTTTAAAACTTGCTTAACCTTGATTTTTTCTATTTAGTACGTCATTCGAGCTACGGAGACTCGCTATGCCCTCTTTTGCCATGCATCCTCTGTTACTGAAATCACTTCACTGGCATCTCGCCTGAGTCGATCCCTACCTGCTGCCCCCACTGGCCTATCTTGGTGGGCCCCATTTCTTCATGATGCCTCGTTACTGGTCCACTCAAGCCTACATGGCACCTCAGATGCAGGCATAAAAAATATTATACTGGGAAGGCAATTTGGGGATGCTGTGCTGCTGGATTTCAAGCCCGGGACCAATATACCTGTGCTACCCTGGCGGACAAGTACCCCTAATTTGCTCCCCTTGGCTCATTATACTCCCCCATTAGCAGCTGCCGAAGCCGGCAAAAGGCTACGGGCGCTTCAGAATTTAATTGTCGCTAGGGTATCCCAGGACTCGAATGGTAGTTGTATGCCCCCCCATCTGTCGGTACCAATGCAAGAATCAATGAAAATGGAGATACAGATAGCACATAAATCTCTACCTCAGATGAGCCCAACAAATAATAATTTGATCGTTAACAGTGTGTCCGCAGGTATCGATGGTGAGTACATATATATGTATTATATGTATATTGCAAATCAGAGTTCAGATTTGAAATTTTTCATGTTGATACATTTCACATTTCTGTGTCGATAAATTTGCCTAAGAGCATTCTAACTTATGTAACATGTGTGTCTCCAAAGTAGACGCATAGCAGAATTTTATCTTAATCACCTGTTTTATTGTCGCGAAAAGGTGATAAAAGAACAGTTTTGAGGCCACGCAAGTAGCATGAATTAAGGTGCTGTTAGGTTCATTTATATATATGAATAAAACATTATAATTTAAAGAGTTTTTATTTAGATTTTTCTATCTTGCATTGTACAATTCAAGAGATATCCTAAACATTTGTTGTTTGTGTAGAAATCTTTGGTTTTGACGAATGTGTCAAGGTCACTGAATCAGTTTGTTCTATGCGGAAATCTGAAGTACACAATACAACTTTAAATGCGGATTTGTCATATCCAAAGTTTGCTGTGTATGTTCTAAATGAACCTTTCATGGTATTAGTACATTTCTCATTATCGCTCATTAATTGTATCGGTATGAAAAATTATTCTTTTATTTGAGATATGATATATTATTCGTGCATGGGTTAAAATTATTCAATTAAGTGTTTTATAGTTCACTGACTGTAATTGAATGTGCATCAGTTTACAATGCAGTGGTATCAATTTTTGCTGAATCTGCATCCCCAATAAGTTCTTTTCATTATTAATTCAAATGATGTTTCCTATTGATTTATTTGGCTCATTGCTTCATCAGCGGGAGAAGCAAAGCTGGAAAATATTTGTCGAGCAAATCTACCATGGAGGAAGAGCCCCTCTAAGAAAGAGGTGGTGGCCGCCCTTTCTCCACCGAATGTAGTTTTCGAGGGGGTTAATACAGAGGAAATTACTGCCTCTTCAAAGGAGATTCCGGATAGACCATGGAGGCAAATGCAAGTCATTTCAGGCCCAACTGGCAGCCTACAAAACAATCTTGGTACCCCAAAAATCACTTCGTTTTTTACTAAAAAGGATGAATAATAATATTTTCTATAAGTGTCGATTTGTATACAATTCATAAAATACGTACACTAGCCTGATTGCCAAGTTTATTCCGTTATTTGATTAAATTGCTGGTATTTTAATATTTGGGGGGGAATCAACGTTGCCATTGAAATAGTAATTTGTGTACAAGAGCTTGAGAAATATTTATTTCATTTCACTTAATAGTTTTCTGATTTGATTTATCAACTTAGATAAGATGAACATAGCCCATGTTAATAAGAAATATCTCAGTTAAGAGAGAAAAATTAATGCATATCACAGTAATTTCGGGATTCAAATCAAGTTAGGCTTTGAGCACTGATAAAGTACTATCTGCCTAGTTTAGTGCCTACCCCCTAGGGTATATTGCATTAAGAAGTTTATTGCAAACTGAGACGACTAACGATTCAATTTAAAAAATTCTACCGAAAAATTTGGCTCTTCGAGCACATTCTAAAATTATTTTGGAATAGATCTTGCTCATATTTCCCAATGCAAATAATTTATGTCAAGTGCTCAACTCATTATGTAAGCAAATGCCAACAGAAGGTATTAATTGATAAAAAAGCTCAACGCGAATAAAGATTTTTGCTTGTTTACTTTTTTGTACGTATAATTGTATTGGGAAGCTCTAAATGAGGTAAACTTTTAGAGTCCAACTTCAAAAACTTGAGTCGAAAAAAGTTTCATGAAATGAGTAGAATTTATTTTTTATATCTATTAAACTCAGTGATTTTTACATGAAAAATGCAATTACTAAATTTTGTTTCTTGATAGCTTGCACAGAGAGACATGAAACTGCCATTAAAAATTGTCGATAATACGTGATATGACAAAACTTAAAGCTGTAGTGCATACATTGACATTCAAAGAAATAATTCAGAACAGTAATTTGAATTAATCATGGTCCAAATTGTTTACGACCACTTTGCATCTCTGAATTTTATTTCGTATTATTATTATCATTACTATATGCTCATTAACGTTTCTTATTCCATAGTTGCCTTCTCCTTTAAAAGGAGCTATTGAGCAACTAAACATTAAAATCCTTAATCAATTATATGAGCATGAGTAGATGTGCTCCAGCAATACATCGTATAATTTTTATTATGGTACGTTCTTCCACCCATGAAAAATGCTTCAAGGAAAAGTCAACAAATCCATTGTATGACCTTTTTGAAGTTGATATAAATACATCTACATTTACTTGATTTGTCAGGCCTCTATAGACAAAACAGCCAATTTTTTGTATATGGTCACTGATCATATCTGAAAAAGTTCCAAAAAAGAATAACTACATGTAGAAAATTACCAATTTTCACAAAAACTATATATGTTGCTATTTTATTTGTTGAAAGAGCCTTGTTTGGCCTTGGTATATGCTTGATAACTGATTCGTTTTTCATCTTTTGTCTTAAGTATATTGCTCTTTTTATTGAAATTGCAACTGACTGGTTGCAATCTTGCTATTCATTCATTTATTACTTCAATTCTCATAGCATTTCAGCACATACAAAAAAATTGCTGACTTCAGGATTGATCACTATCATCTTAGCTTTATACTATTTTGGCAAGTTGATGCTATCTGTTCAGTCCATCAGCTTTCTTCAACATTTTTTTCCTATAATTGCTTTAGCCCTTCTATGTAGCAACTCTTCTCTTTCAATTCTGTCTCTTGTGTTGTCTTAAATTTTGTCTTTAGCCAGTCTAGCTAGAGGTATTTTTCTCTCTTTCCATTCTTTTTATATCTTGTATTTCTCAGTAGCATTTATCCTTCTGTTTTCATTGTTATCATATCTTATTCCATTGCCTCTAATTGTAATAACCCTCTGTAGTATTTTTTTCACATAGGCAAGACTTTTCTACACATATACATTTTTTTTCAGTTGTTATTGGTTTTTTGCACTAATTTCCTAAAGTCTATCTAACATTTTATTTTACTTTGGCCAGCAGTACTTGTTTAGGTATATGGATGAGAATATCAATTCTATAATTGAATAAGTGCTGCATATTAAAGTCATATTTGCTGCAAGTTTTTTGCTGCTAGAAATCTTTTTCTAAACTTAATTTGACAGAAACAATTACTAGTAGATGAAAACCATTACCTAAAAAAGTTTTGGGTGTGTGACCATTCTTATTGGTAGGTGTATCTAATATAATATTTTAACTTTGCATTCCTTTCTCTGGTATTAGATCAGAGTCTAGCAAGTGGAAAGATGCCTACATCTAGTTTGCATAAGTAAAATGCTATCTTCAAAGGCTTTGCTTTAAGCACTCTTCATTTTTATGAAATAAAAACTGCCTCTGACTGCTGAAAGAAAGTTTGCTGTATACCATTCATTTTGAAACCAGGGTGAGGACACCAAGACATAGCCTGCAAGCTGTTAAATGAGTAATATAGTGCTAGAGATTAGAAATTGAATGTGATTCATTCGCATGTTAGAAATTAACTCCCTTAGTGACTAACTCTTCTTTGTAGCTGTGGCAAGGTTCTTCTAATGTTTATATTAAAGTTTCAGTTTGGATTATGAGAAGAATTTTCAGTAATTAGGCTACATGGATGCCAATAGGGTTACATTCTTGTTGTGCTGAAGTTATCTCACTTCTATTTACACAAGTTAGGACATAGTGTTATAATTCTGCCAGTTTTCATGTGTTTCTGTTTTGTTTTACATTTCTGACACCGTGTTGCTGGTGAGTAAACTATTCAATGTACTTGTAGCTGGTATACTTGATGAATGAACTATTCTATACACTAGTAGCTGTTGTACTGCTAACATCCAACTATTACTAATACTGGTTTTACGACTACCTCACTTTTTATCGTAATCTTGTTTCAAGGCAAAAAATTTCGAATCAACTGTCACGTGAAAAATGTACATATTATTCTTCTGCAACTGACTTGTCTTGTAAAGTTACATATTGCAACTCTGCATTAGCTTCTTCAAGATGCATGTTATCCTATAAATTGTCTCTTCACCTCTTGTGACCTTCAATGATTTAGAAAACAACTGTGAAACCAATAGTGCTTCAAAATAATGCATTCGGCTCTTTACCTGATATTGCCCATGAGCTGTTTTTGGCCTGCATCGATTGCCATCGCAAGTATCCTATTATTTTTCGTAACATTGGATGTGAAGTGTATTCAGCAAAATCAAATAATAGTAATTTAAAAAATTTCTTTGAAGTCACATCATTGATGACAATGTAGATGAGATCAACTTTGTCCAAATTCAATATCTACAGAAATGCTACAATCATTGATGTTTTCTGCGCATAAATGAATTCAATTAAGTTTCATCCATAATGTTTATTGTAAAAAATATGATCGTGTCAGAGTAACTAGCAACTGTTATGTAAGCTGTAAGTCTAAAAAATCTTAGTGCCTTCCATAAATAGTCAAAGAAATAGAATACTTCAATGTAAAGAAATTAACTACAGCGAGGTAGATGTTTAAGAAGGCCAAAGCAAAGCGAGGGGGACCATATTTTCAGGTAGGATACTCTACGGGCCATTACGCATCGTGTCATACAGATTGCATTATACAGTTGACTCAACAGCATACTATATTATAATACATTTGATTAGAACTTTTTACTATTTTTATTCTCTGATACATGCACTATGAAAGTGTAAAAAATATTAAACCCAAAAAAAACTATCCGAACCATTTTGAAAAAGAGACTGAAACAACAGAAATTTGCTGTGCAAAATTGACCAGTGCATAAATCCTAAATTGCGATAAAACATTGGCAAATTCTACTCAAATTGAAAGATATTTACATACTTAGTATCGAACTCGAGTACGACGAGATATAGTAGGAGCCTTGATTCTACAGCATCTGCAATAAGAATTTACGAGCTGCTTGCTGAAAATCCCAAAATGAAATATTTGAATATTTTATCACAAATCCTGCATTCTATAAATTATACATATATATATATATATATATAATTTGTCAGTGCTTAAGTCGATCCAAACTGCGTGATACTCAGCAAGCAATAAAGAATCCCTACATCGCACCAAGAATTTGCACAGAGCTAATGAATATATTTATCCAGCGTACAATTATATACATTTTTCAATAAATTTTTTTAGCAATAGAAATTAAATTCCGACATCTTTTGTAGTTCTCATCTCAAATATAGGATTTAGCAACTGATCTTATGCAAAGACTTAACTGAATTTTGGAAAATTAGTATTTGCTAAACTTATATATTTTAACTTTGGCTCTGCAGACATAAATCTTGCTAAACTTTTCGAAGTCCATACTTTGGGAAAGTCATATTGCAGTTCCACATAGAAAACTGTAATAGAGTAGTTTTACAAAATAATAATTTACTACCTCTGTGATTCTCATAATTCATCAATCCCTTCCCATGCTTGATACCACTCTGATATAGAAAAGAATTGAATTTTATAAGACAATATCCAACAAGATATATGAGTCCATATCATTTCTATATAAACAATGAAGGATAAAAATGGCATTTCGACGAAATTCGCTTTTTAAGAAAATAAATGCTCAATGTTCAGCCATAAACAAATTAACGCCATATTTTAAAATCACAAAGCAATGTTTAAAGTATAAACTAGCTTCGTTCTTTAACAGTATTTTGCGCGGTAACCATTCATTAGGATTAAATATACATGAAGAGTCTATAAAACTCCTCACAAAATTATTCTATGCATCAATATATATTTTGTCTTCTATCCAATAGCTCTTTTTTTCAAACAATGTTTTACATTTGCTATTCATGATTTTGTCCAAACTGTGAAAAAAATTCTGCAGAAATACTGTCAAGTATTTGTGACTGTCACTACGGAAGTGGCGCATAAGATAAGCAATTCTTTTGTCGCTAATGGTATAGTATTACCTTCTTCAACACGAATGTCATTCGATAATCAATGAAGAACATTTTAGAAAATCATATATTTCATCTACAAAAGGTAGTTGCCAACATAATATGCAGTCTAATAGACATTGTTAGCGTACTATTTAGCAGTGATCTTTTAACTAAAATTGAACATTACATGTCAATTGAGCCAAAGATTTACTCAATGAAGAACAGAGAAAAGTCAGTACTACGAAAATGAGAGGTACTTGCAGAAAAATAATCTTGAAAATCACGAGAAAGCAATTGGTATTTTAATTTAAAATAATTTTTCATCATATACTCATCGTAGAATAATTATAAAAGTCACCGAAAAATAGTTATTTTTTGGAAGATACCTTTTATTACTGTAATTTCAGAGTAAACATAATTGAACATATGATTTAATATTAATATTGTAAATACATTGAATTTCTCTTGCCTGTCATCCAATACGGTTTTATCGGAAGTTTATCCGAGTGGAGAAACCGCTTTTTAGGGGGGTAGGTATACCATGATGAATCTCGAGGCATACCTATATACCCCCTCAATCGAACTATGTAGGCCGAAAATGTACTCCACCATGTCCCTGTAAACGTCCGCCCGTGTGCAGCAACAATTGAGTCTACCATTCCAATGAAATTTCGATTCGATAAATGATCAATACCAGACTTTTCCCAAAAGTCATCCAAGAAAAGAACAGTATAATTTTGTCGAATAGAATCAAAAATTCTCTTGTCTTTCTCGTCAGTTGCAATATATATAGTTTCTTTTCGAGTTAAATACTCTTCTGCCCCTTGAAAAATTTCCTGAAGTAACAATAAATTATTATTTACCTCGAATAGAGCAAGTATGATAGTCAACTTCTTATTTTGTGTTGGCATTTTTAGTGAAATTTAACCTATTTTTCTAGAATTTTGTTGGGATTTTGGCAGTTATATCATGTATAATTAATTTCAACCAATCAAAAATGAATGCTATTCAAGCCTCTTGGAGATTATTACCAATTTTTTGGTGATTTTAAATTCACTTTCTTCAAAAAAGAATCTATCTAAAATTTGAAATAAGCTTATTGTTCACCTTATTGCCTGGTCAAGTTACGCATTTGTCTTTTTTGCAGGTTAGTATCAAATACTATCCAGTACACCAACTACAATTTGAATTCACAGTTAAATTATATATTTCTAGAACAATGCCTAAGTTGGAGTTTAACTATTCACTTCATACTTAAGTATCATTCTGTCTTTTTTATCCCTTGCTGTATCTACATTTGTGAGCAATATCAACAATTAATATAAGCATTAAGTTATGCTTCCTCTGCTCGATCAGTCATCACGGTGTGCACATTTAATCATCGAATTTCGGTAAAAAAAACGTTTGGATGGGTAATATTTGTCAAAAAAGGTAGCAACTAAAGAGTTACCTCCTACTAGAATAATTAGTTTTCTTTGCATACGACAGAAGTTGATAACTTAAATTTTAAAAATAAAGCCATGAGAGCATGAAGATGTATATTTTTCTTTCAATCGCTGATCATTATCTTCCATTTTTTGCATGAAAAATTTTTTTAAATTTTAAGGTTAAAAATAACATGCTACATGTCATTTCATTTTTAAAGTTAAAAAAGAGATTTTTTCTATTTACCTCGATCGGAATCTCAATTGCAGATTTAAACTGGAAATCGCCTCTTCTAAGATGAAAACTACTAAAATTTCCATAATCCTTTTTTAAACGAGCAACAACATCAGACGCAACGCAGAATACTTCATCGTTGTAATGCAACAAATCTCTAACTAGCCTTTTGTGATAGCGATCCACTGAGGGGTTACTGTGACGGATAAACGTGTGGAAGTGGGTCAAAAGCCGCGCTTCTCTATTGCGCCAATGAATCACTTTTGCACTCTGCATGTTATCCGAGTACTGTAGAAGCTTACGACCACTAAGCCACTCGACAATATCTGCATTCTCATAATATCTGCAAAAAATGTTGAATTTATTTGAAAAGCTCAACAAGCTTCATTTAACGAGTTAGTAGGAATCACCGGATTAACTCGTTAAATCATTTTTACCAAAAATCTGAATCTGAGCTCGGACACAATGCAACATTTTCGTTTATCATTGATATAAGCCAACATTCGCAAAAAGAGATTGAGGTTTATGATAGTTAAAAATACAATAAAGCAATAATAACTTAGCGACATAAAAAATTCATATTCGACTAGGAGCTAATTATATATATATCTTTTTTTGTGTTGTGTTTCCGAGCAAAGCTACTCATAGAAAAACTAGAGCAGAATGCATTACTGACAAGGAATAAAGATTCTAGAATAATCAGAGGTCCTCATAAAAAATATCTTTATTGCAAACTTTTCATGTGACATACATACTGATACATACTTTCATACAAATATGCTGATGCACACAAGAATATTAAAGTGAAGCAAACACAATTCTATCCCAAAAATGAAAGGGCCAATACGTAACTATTCGAAAAAATTAATAATGATAACTGTCTATCGATAAAGAACAATTTTGACTTTTTCAATAGTATATATCGTAATGGCCCACCTTGAATCGTTCAAAAAATCAATTTTCGACCCTGCTTCGAAAGGAAATAAAAATCCTTCTTTTCCACATACGACACTGGGAAGTGCATCAGAATACTGCCCTGCCACCGACTCGTAATAATTATACACATCTCGATGTTTCATGTCAGTTATTGGTTTAACTGGCATTACTCCTAATCCACCAGTCATCGCTTCAATTTCGAAAAATTCTTCTGTGGTGATCACTTTGATGCGATTTGGAGAAGACAAGAGAGAAGTAGAGAAAAAGTCTTGTATGCTTATATGAGTCCCTTGATTCAAGAGATAGAGAGGTTGAATAGGAGGCATGACTAGAGTCCTACCCGTCATACTGGCAAATACTGCAATAGTCTCGAATGCCATCCTAGAACAGAAAAATTTCATAAAAATCTCAAAAAATAAAATTTAAAAAAAGTGAAAATTGAGAAGTAAATGAAGGCTTTGGCAGTACAACGGTGTACCATTTAGACACCAGTTTTGCATAGATCTTCTTTTGAAAGTGAGGATTTTTATAGTGAGGTTTTTGAACTGCTGACGATCATGGTCTCATTTGTTTTGGATAGTAATCAATGTACCTGCGTAAAATTAAAGCGAAAATGACTGAAGTTAAGTTCGTAGATACTCTTGGACTGCTATTCTGCGACTGGCATAACTCATTAACTTGAATCAAATTTCAATTCACTAAGTTTAAATTGCAATAATAAGATCAAAATGATTTCATTCCCTTTTGCAATTCTTACCGGTTGTAATGGTTGGTTATTGAATATAATTGACTACGAATTGAAATAATCATTTGAAAGATTTGTTTATATCATGTGTACACCGATGTACCACTAATATCTTCCAAAATGAATTCTCTTTCAAAATTATTATTTCCTTAGTTGATTTTGTTCGAGATAAATTAACAATATATGTATATATATATATATATATTACAGCAATTTAAAGGTCGATTAATAATATAAAAAATATTATATTTTAATTTAAAAGAAAGTAGATAAATGTACCGGAAGGTAAAAATATACTCTAGCTTCAAAGAATTGAAGCGTACGCCGGTGTTTGAACGCAGTCCTATATTTGAAGCCTTAAAATATAATAATTTTCTAAATGCTACCTGTATCAAAATATAGATCATATTCGATATTTCATAAAGAATTTGATGCGATAAAGATGGCATTAATGTCAAAAATTATTATCGCTAAAATTGTTTCTCTCTATTAATTACTTAATTTCAACTATGATAGATTAATTGACTAGTTCCTTAAATGTAAAATATAAATAAAATTCATTTCTTTTTCGGTGCTCATGGAAATGTCGAAGATAAAAACGATAAGCTTCATGTAAATTTAACTAATAGATATTCAATAGGACACCTGATATTGTTCCAGCCGCCATAATCAGGCTCAAATGTGACATATTTAGCAGCTGGTCCAAGTGCCGCAATATCATTTAATTCAGAAGGTCGACCTTGATCATGAGAAACATATTTCCAATATGATATCCAGGAGTTCTCATATGCTGTTTTGTCTGTAGGTCCCTTGCACCACAAGGAAATCAAATCAGACCCCTTATTTGCAATGGAATCTCCAATTTTCGATGTATTTCCAAAAGATTTAGAATCATTGTTCGTCATAAAAAAGTCAAGTTTACGATCGTAATGGTAGTTGAAAGTCTGCACCACGTTCAAAATGAACACAAGGGTAGCGGAAACAAGAGCCACTAAAATGATGAATAGTGCCCATCTTGATCGGCATGAGCTTCGTAATTTTTTTCTCACTCGATTACCACCACTTCCGTAATGAGAATCATCAGATCGATATGTTTTTAGCATGAAATTAACTTTCACATTGTAGAAAAGACGTAATCACGTTAATATCATCTTCCTTCGTTTAAGAAACAATTTTGTAATATTGACGCAATTTAGAGAGCAACATTTGATTGAAATTGGGGAGCAACTTTTAATGAAATGCAGATGCACACATAGAACCTGTAGTACTGATTATTGATGCATTTTTATTTATAAATGATGCATTTCATATTATTGAGCTTTATAAAATACAATTAGGTGACGGAAGGGCATATTAGACTAACAGTGGAATCTGAACTGACTCGACACTATCAACTTTTAATCATTTTGCTGATTTTGCTTAGTTCATAGAAAGCATAATTTTTTAAGTCTAAGCCAGGTGAAATGGATTCCTTGACAATGTTACAGTGAAATCAAAATTTGTGAATGGGTGGAAACTATGGCATCCTACAGCCCCATTACGCATTAGAGCTGGAAAAATTGAAGCGTAAAATATTCAATTATGCTTGAAGGTGACTTGTAACAATCACAAAATAGTAATCAATGATACCTATTCTATCGCAAGTGTGAGGTTGGTTAAAAAAGTTTAATAGACTGATTGAAGTTGCTTTTTCAGTCACATATTGAAATGCTGGCAATGGACTAACACATATTTACCTTAGCAAGAACAAAGCCAGCATGTTTAATAATGCAGAACTGCATTTGCTAATCTAATTTTGACATTATTATGATCATGGAGATAACGAGTCTTCAAAGTTCAAAAACAGCTTCAGGTCTTTTTCCCTAATTTTTGCAAGTGAATTTTGTCATCTGCAAGGTCAAATCCACTGGAAAAATGAAATTCAAGCATAATATCTTAGTAACGCTGGTTTCATGTAGAATTATTTTTTCCAACAATTGTCATAGTATCCTTCAAATAGTGTGAGATTGTTGCATGTTTCAAAATTTTCATTCTTTCACTTTCAATATGAATGCTGGGTTAAAACTGCAATTAGAAAGGCTTCTACTGAAATATTTAGACAAAAACTTTAAGCATAAAAAACTCAAATTCATGTTATTTTCTAGCATGAACAATGCGTTCATTTTCTACTTAGATCCATCCACGTAATTTGTTACAGACATAGAAGCGCAAACTTTTGAAGAATTTACTCTATACCATTTTTCAACATATTTATATATTTACATCATGGCCACCAAGAAAACATCTGTAATGCTTTTTTGCCCAATGATTCGACCTCCGAATCGACATCATCAGCAGCCCTTTTTGACGCCTCAATAATCATTTCTTTACACGGCATAATGCTTGCAGCCAATGAGCTAGTTTGATTCACAGATACAAGAGATAGTATAATTTCCATGGCGGAGACTCGAACTGTAGTATACTTCAAATCTTTGCATCCGGCCGAAGATACGACAACTGAGATAACGTTGAAATGCAATATCACTGTTAGATTTGTTAAGCTATTTACAAAAAGAGCAGAATAATGAGATTATCAAAGTATATAGGTTCAAAATAAAATAAAAGCATTGATTGGCATAATCTAACTACGCCAATAATTCGAAATACATTAAAGCCGAATATAATTTTTTGTGTACTAGAGTTCATAATAACAAAATCCTAAAAATATGATAGCCAATAAATAATATTTATCAAAAATTGAAACTACCGTGTAAAAAGGAATGAAATCATGAAAAAATGTCTTAAGCTTACTCTTATGAAAAGACATCAAGGAATTTCCGCAATAAAGCTGTACTTTGTTTAGTTCATAACAACTGATATCTAAAGAGTAAAATCATGCAATACCTGAGATTAACCGACCAATCACATTTCTAGATATCTCAATCGGGTTTTCACGAACTGTACAAATAATCGCTTGAATCATCTTCAGCAGTTGAACCCGTACACTCCATACTCTTTTTGGTAGAGAACTTATAATTTCATCTAAAATACACTCACTATATTGAAAATGAGGCTTATTCGGACACATTCGTGCCAACCAAGCTGATATAAGAGCTTCAATTGCACGTGCTTGCAATATAGGATCCTGATTTACTTCCTCATCCGTATATGTATGTACACGTACATCGCTAGAACATGGCAACGAAGGAATTTTCGCTGCATGTAACAGGTGGGTCGATACCATGACAAAAACATTTCGGTCCGAGTAGGCCCCGAGAAGTCTAGCCAATGACTTAGCGGAGGCACGTCTTAAAGTCTTATCGTCGCGCTCTAACTGTCTACACATCAGTTGAACTATGTCATAAAAAGGCAACGTTGTTGCCAGTTTATCATCCTCGTTTCGTGGTTGATTACCTTCATTAGAATCACATTGGATGCTATAAAAGTTACTAGAATTTTCATGGGGATAACTTTGAATTTCACAATGATTCTTGCAGCAAATTGTAACAGCAACTAAGGCCTCCAAAAGTGCATCTTTTTGCTCCCAAGACTTACCACGAATTGCAGACATTAAGGACAAAATGACCTCAATGCCATACCCTGATGAAGCCAAGGGGGAAGAGACCTGTTCGGCGAGGGTAAGACAGGCCCGTGATGACCTGAGTCGACCCCCCCTAGATACCCCCCGAAGTCCTTCGATAATTTGATTTTTGATGGGTGACATCATGAGGGAGCAGGCATCCAAGAGGCTTTTTATGGGGGTGCCGCTACAACCGAGCTGGAGCTGAGTTAGGCCTTCGGTCCATACGGATTGAAAAGCCTCTGCAATGGTTTTGTCTGAGTCATATTGGGCGACAAATGCGAGGGGTAGTACAATGGCCCATGCAGAATCATGCCATTTCACCTGAAAATGTCAGTATTCCACTATTAAAAAATACTTTCGAAGTATGAATAATTATAAATTTTAAACTAAAGTAATGCTAAGAACAATATTGTGCATCATGCCTATCGAAGTGAATGCATGCAAGGAGACATATAAATACATCTTTTGTAATAAATTTTACTATATAAACATTTATATCGATGGGGGTATGGTTGCATGCATATGTATGTATCGATTTGTATCTATGTACTTGTCTTACAGTTAAGTTATCCCCACCCATTGATTCCGATGCCCTCACAGCAACATCTCTTATCAAAAGTGCACTTGCAGATCTTTGCTTACTATCCAGATCCTCATTGGCCATAATAAACAAATTGCATAGCCTATGAATCAGAGGGGCTACTAGGGCATGGGGACTTATTCGGGCCACAGCGGCCAATGCCGAAGTATAAGTTTCCTGTACTGTTACACTGGTTTCAGTTATAGAAGCATTTGAAAGAGCCTGTAACAGCATCTTTGCTGACGCACGCACCGCCTCAGGGGTATCCGAGCATAGAGAAATTACCTAAAAAATATAAATTGAATTAACACTGGACCTCGTGAAATCCAAGTATATCACTCGGCCAGGTCATTTTTATGAATTTTGACGCCAGTTGGACGATCAAAGCACACTTTAGACCAAATATGTAGAGCGTAACAAAAGAAAAAGGCACATTTAATCAAATCACAATCTGCTGAGCACATCAAGTGTCATGCTGCATGCAGCTTTTAAAATTATGTAATATGATTGCTTCAATTCAAATTATTCTATGAAGATTTTAAGACGAACGGTCACCATGTATCTTTAATATGCAGCACTCTAGTAAAAAAACACTCTAGATACAATAAAAAGCTTCAGATGAATGGAATATGTCGGGGCCACCGAATTAATTGATTATATCCGAAATTTGTCTTAGGCAAAAATCTTGAGCTAAATGTGGACACAATATGTCTTTTTCGGTAGTTAGGTGCAAAAATTCATCTAAAGCAAACTCATTGTATTCGAAGTATTACAGACAGGTATCTTCTGCAAGTATAACAAAAAAATTTGGCATATGAACTCAATAATACAGATAACTTACCACACATGCTGCAGCAGACCTAGTGGCCAGCCCAACTCCTCCCTTCAAAAGGCTAATTAAACTAGGCAATAAGCCCAGTGCTGATTCCTCATTCAAATGACGACAACACCGGTCGAGCGCTTCCTAAAAATAGAGAATATATGTTAAGACCGTGGGAGAGAAAAAACAACCTAGAAGTTCAAGCATTATAAAATGGAGCATGGTAAATAATGGAAAGCTTGGAGAAACGAATATTTCACTTTGATTGGTGATATCGCATCCAATAGGTGATCTCCATTAGTCAACCTTATCGTCTCCTTCGAACTGTTACGTTATATAGACTTTTGATTTGGAATATTTTTTTTAATAATTCACAGCAGAACTATTATGATGTTCTGACATATGTAAATAGTTCAGAACTGTCGCAACAGGTTCCACCATTTCCTGAATATAACAATTTATGATTTAAATTTTGCAGTGGACGTGAATCGATCTCGGTGGGAGTAGTCAAGTCAATCAAATGAATTTTAGATGGTTAACCTGGTTCACTGTCAGGTCGAAATACATTTCAATCTGTTTATGTTGAACTGAATCATTTTGAACCATTGCCCCTTAACCACAGGTATCTATTTTCATGCTGTATAATGTATCCCACTTTGATATCTGATTTTTTCTAAGTATTTATCGTTTTTCAGTATTCAAATGCATAATGGCTATTCATTATTAAAACTTGAAGATGTAGCATGAATCATTTCTGTAACGATTCAAAATAAAAATGTGGTAAAATAGAACATTTGCCATTTTTCATAGAAGTTCACAAAACAGAAATACCACTAAATCATAGGCCTATTAAAAAAAGCCAAAATAAAATAAAATGAATGCAAAAAATTTTATTGGATAATAATTTGGTAATAAATTCCATGTTCCGTGAACTTTTCCTGTGATTAAGAAAATAAGGAAAATAAATATTCAACCAGTATGAATTTCAACCATCCTCAAAGAATTATTCTCTTAAAAAAAGAATCCATAATCTTATATTTTTGATAAACAGCCATATTTGAAGCATTTTACAAAATAATTTTTTTCACTGACTACCTGTAGAGGGCTTGTTTTAGCAGCGCTGATTCTCAGCCTTTCCATCTTTTCGTTGCTAATACCAAGTTCCTTTTCAGCATGAAATTGCATATACTGTAAGGCCTGGGGTTCTAATGCACTCATACCCTCCACCAATGTGGCTATTAACTTTGCTAAGTGGGGTCTTAAAGTTTCAACTTCAGCACAAGAAATAATTCTTTGAATTGTTTTTAAAGATATTGCTTGCACCGATACACACCTGGAAATTGAATTGATTATATACAAATATTTAATACATAATAAATTTCGGATGCAACAAATTCATTTTGAATACAACGAATAAATTCAGTAGACCCGATAAATATAGGTCTGTATCATCTTAAATCAGCTAAAAAAGACTTCTATAGTAAAATTTTGATAAGTCAATTCCAATAAATGATATCTTAAAGTAATTATAAATATTTTTGAAGAATTGAAAACATACCGACTCATTATACCCGTATTCAAAAGCCAGTCTAATAACAAAGTTACAGCCATATTCGCTTCTTCCTTTTTATTCATATCATCGCTAGATTCACACATACGGACAGATACATTGGCTAAAGTTGTTGCATAGTCATTCGCAGCAACAGCCACACTTTCCCTCATGTCATCCATAGTTCGACTGGCCGTGGTCCAAAGCTCCTCCAAATAGGTCCCAATTTGAGACCAATCTCGGCCTGAAAGAAGCTCTGCTAGGGCTATACAGGCACTTTGACGGTCCCGCCATCTAATTAACAGCAGCATGTTAAATGCATAAGTATATATGCATGTACCAGTAAGTATGTACGTTTGTTAACATTTCGGCAATATGAGAGTATACGTATGGAAGAGTCATGTATGTATGTACGTATGCCATAATCCTCTAGTTTGATGTTAGTTAGCTATATCTATAAAAGTCTCTACCAGTGGAAGACATGAACCAATAAAATATGCCAAATGTACGAAAAGTAGTGCATATGTGCATGGAATGGTCATCATATATGAAGTATGCATACATGAAAATGTGACATTTTTGTAAAGTATCTACGCATGTTTCACCTGCAATCATTTGCAGCTTGCAGCAATTGTTGCACAATTGAATCAAAATATGAGTTTATTACTGTCTGTTCAGTGATTCCGTCATCCCCATCAGACACCCCCTTAACTAATGATTTCCATAATTGTTCCATGCATATTCTAGTCTTCGGATTTCCATCGAACCGATACCTACATGAGCACAAATAAACAAAATGATATTATATGCTTGCACTTGGAAAAGTAACATACCTTTTTTGTTCATTAGTCACTATGACTACATTTACAAGATTCAAAAAAATAATATCCATTCAGAAAATCCTCACAATTGAACCACAATGGGTCAAAAAATTCTTGCATCGCTGAAAAAGTAAATTTTTTTCTTCGATGATGAGCGAAGTAAATCTTTTGCCAATATAATTCTTTTTAATATTATAACATGTTAACTCTATTACAGTCCAAGTAAATTTATATTATTTATAGAAAAAAACAAAGTAATAGCAAGAAGGGAATAGCTCAATAAAGGTGGAAAAGAATAAAGTGAAGTAATATTTGAATAGTCTTTCCGAAATATGAATACTTCCATAAATCATTTTACATTATTCTAGAACAGTATGTATGAATCTACAAGGAATTAAGTGGCATCTTACCCAACAGACCCTTTTGACAGAGATTCAGATTTTCATAAACTTTCTAATTCAAGGCACTAATAATCGCAATGAGCTTAGGCGATACCGCAAACTTCAAATGTGAAGCTCTTTAATCTTAAATTCATTAAGCCAAAGTCTGAAGCGGAACTAGATCACAATATGAATTTATTGATTATTTTAATAAGAGAGAAGTCATTTAAAGAGTCATTCATTTTATATAAAGTTTCTTCTAAATTTGATGTATACGTTTACAGAAAGGACTAAATAATAAATATTTTCTGTATTCAGCATACCTGTACAATCGAGGCAGTAACTTCCCCACATAGGGTCCAATATTAACAAAAGGATCACTAGTTAGATTATCTTTATTTAGACCACCAAGTTCAGGAAGCCTCAATTTGTCCCGAAATGTGGCCCAAATAGGATGAACTCCAGCATTTTTCAAAAAAGCGTACACCAACTCTGGCCTGTTGATGTCACATGCAATTGCACACATTTCGCCGTATGCGCCCATAGTCGTTGAATCTAGAGGACTGGGGGTTGGTGCAGAATTTTGAACTTCCATACCCACTTGTATACCTACCATCGCAATAGACTTTTTCCTAAACCATTAGTAGGAAGCAGTTAGATTAGTAGAATTCACATGGAAAAAGTATGCTGTAAAAAAGTCTTTCAGAAGAAAGATAAATAGAGCGGTATTAAAGAATAGAAAAAAAGAGTGGTATAGTAACATTCTTGTTCAAATTTCCAATACAGATATAATTCTAGAGCTATTTCTACCACTAATGACAAACAGCTATATATATATAGCATTGATCACTGTCTTTAAAGTACTGCTGCATCAGCCAATCTAGGGGATACTGGGTAAAATTTGGGGTAAATGTGGCAAACCCGAATAGAGCCCCAACTAGGCTAAGTTCGAAAAGATTGTTGATTTGCAATGCTTCTGATCTTACCTGAAGAATGTCCACTAGATTTTAATATAACATTTAAATTGTAGCTATATTTTTAATCAATTTTTTTTGACATGGTGCTTAATCACATAGAAATCTTGTTGCCAATACAACTGATTCATCATACTTATCATAAAGGCCAATTTTCTCATCATTTCTTCATTGCCTTATTGCTGCATACAGTATGCTGGACTTATGCATATTTGCTCTAAGGCAGCAAGGTGACAGTATGGCAAAAAAGGCACGAAACGAAGTAGTGCCAAACTCTTCATGCGATCATATAATAATGGATATATGGCTACTTTTCGAAACTATTCTTTACTTATTGGACAAAGAAAGTTGTGTATTTATGTAATGTAAATCACAAACCTGCCACCTCCAAGATATCGAACAAGTGCTTCGACAAGTGCTTTTCTTGTAGAATCATTTCTAGCAGCCTCAAAAACAGCCGATAAGCCCCTTCCAGCCACCTTGAATAAAAAACTGCCATTAGTTAAAAACCTCCAAATATCTTTATGAAAATGCTTCTATCATTAATTCTTTTGAACTTTCTAACCATGCAAAGCAATGTATCTTTATTGTCACTTTTCATAGCAAATAAATATGCTGTAGTCTTTAGAGTAATATCGAATCAATCAAAAACATTGAAACCTCATTGTAATCGGAAGATCTCTGAATCTTAAGATAGAAGGCCGAAACCCTTATTTCAAGGTGCTATAACATTGGATATTGGTAACTGAGTGGCTGCATTTAAACTATATATAATCACAATTAAAAAACTATTGAATAATTGGATTTAATATTTATATCCATTTCAACGTCATATGAAAATTCATTTGACTGGCTTGATAATAATTATTTTTGAAAGGATTTATTTAGATACTCAATGCTATAGAACAATTTTAAAAGTCAATGAAAAATAGTTCTTTTCGGTAGGTACCCATTATTACACCAATACCCTTATTGAAAATTAATTTGACAGCTATAGGTTGAATGAAGCTCACCTCTTGAAGAAACTCATTTCGAGCGCCCAGCATTTCCAAAAACTTACCTTGTATCAGTAACAAATACTCCGACATTTTTTCATTATCTCCGTGTTCACAAACAATATTCAGCAGATATATCACACTTGCTCCCACAACGTGTGGCGAATTATCATTTATCAAAACAAGTAATATTCGACGAACTACATAATCAAAACACGAAACTACAGTCTTCAACTTCTCAGAATCAGTAAATTCTCCTATTTTACATAGATTTACACTCGAGTTGAGATCTTTGAGATTACTTTCATTGAGTACAATTGGTCCACTAAGCAAAATTTTACTAATCGATCGTCCAATCGCAAATTGTAATTCATCACAATTCTGAAACTTTGAAAAAGCGAGCAACTTCTCAAATGATTTTTCGCGTAATATCGAAGATTCAGTTAGGAACAAATCCGGATTCGAATGGTTTGTACCATTAAAAATTGGCCTAGATAAGCTAAAACAGGCCCAACCAATGGCCTCGATAGCACTTTCAGCCCTCATTTTGGAATCTTGTACCCCCGAATCCAGTACACAACTTGACCACATTTTTTCAAATAAAACGTGCAGCGACCCAATATCATTTGCACTTTGGGTACTGTATGCACTTGTAAAAGGCAAGGGAATCTCAGAAAACTCAGCAATTTTACAAATAGCAGAGCACGAATCAGTATGTAACATAGAGATTTGATGGCCAATAAAAGATACAATATGTGCCATAATCGTTGAAATGATGCCAGTGCGTAAGGTGAGCCACGAGACACACGAAAATTGTGCCAATTTGGCAAAAACCTCCCCTGTGGCAAGTATCGCACCGTGTACCATTACAACCGATCGATTATCCAAACTTGTAGGAGAAAAATTTTTCATTTTGTTATGAAGGCCTCTCAAAAAAGGAACCAGCTGGGTATCTGTGTCCATATACGGAGCGAGAAAACCTGAAATTTTGGCAAAATTTTCTCTAATATCTGTGCTGGATTCGTGTCCAAGCCACACCAAAAGCCACTGAATTCGACTCGAAAATTTACGTTTAATGTGATCCACCAAATCAAACTCCATGGATAGTAATTTTTTCATGCATATTGCAGCAGCGAGGTGTAATTTTTGAACAGGCCCGGTGGTATTTAATGTATCTAGTGAAGAGGTCAAATTTTCAGTTGAAAGGACATGCTCTAGACACGAAAGATATACATTCAATGACACCAAAAATTGTTCTTTTTCATCATATGCATCCGAAAGATGGATTTCCGGTTGAAGATTCGATAGACAAATTGATGTGAAATCAAGAGTATTTCCCAATGATAATGGATCTAACTCGGACAACTCAAATGCACCCATGTGTATTCGACTTTGTTCGGAATTAAACGCATAGCGAACAAACGCATCGAAACTCGGATATTCTTCAATTTTCGAACACTTTAAGCCGGAAAGAGCCGCTTGCCGTACTGCAGTGATTTTATCGTTGCTTAATGAGGCACAAAGATATCTTGCCCCAGGACATGAAAAAGAATATAAATCTACTGCCCAGTCTATAGCACACAGGCGCGATCGGTCTTCGCCTCTAGCGGCTTCCCAGAGGAGCTCCCACAAATCTAGAACCGCAGAAAAAATGATCATTTCACCATCTTTACTCAAATACAGCGCAATGCTATTGTATATGATTCATGCAGCATAACCATCTAGACCCAGCCTTTAAAATTACCATGGCGAAAAAAGACGTGCATCTCGAGCTTCCTCGTATCAAAAAATTTAGTCAATAATATAAATAGAACTTGTACGCAATAGTAACTGCTTATTTTAATAAATTTAGCAGCAGTAGAACAATTTACAGGTGGAGCATTTTTTTTGTCGATTTATGAAATATGTTAGATGAATAAGGGGGGGAAATACTATCATGAATTTAAAATTCAATTTAGAAATAGGATGTTCAAATCTGGTAAACTAATATCTTATTCTATTTTTCACATTTTTCATGAGAAAATTGAATATTTCTGCTACAAAAGTAGGTTTAGTTTAGAACATAAGTGTTCGAAGTTTAATCATTACTTTATAAGTTGACCATGCAATAAATATTTTTGTAGTATATTTTAAAGCCTCTGCTAGACCAGAATTTCTATTTACATATATATTACATTATAAATTGCTGTTTTCATGCAACAAATAAAATCGACAAAGCTCTTGCAATCTTGGGGAACAATCAAATTTGTAAAATTTCTTTTTACCTTTATTTCTGTCAAGCTCAAGTTTATTCATACATTTTTTATATGCTTGTCGAACTGCAGCGAGTGCAGCTGAAATTTTCACTCGCAATTCTGGCTCTCTTGAATTTAAATCTGAAAAAAGAACTCGAACCAAATCCATATTATCAATAATTCCAACTTCAACTTGAGAAAATCCAGTGGCAATGCTTGAAATTACTTCGTAACACTGCTCTAGAACAATATAATACTCCTTCTTCAATGCCAATTTTGTCCCAGCTAAAACTCCAGGTTTTAGAGCTTCAAAAATTGATGTTGATTTTAGGATGTAGAGCGCAGCATTAAGTAAAATTGGAGATAGTTCCACTAAATTTTCAGGTGTGCAACGAGATGACAAAAAAGCAGCAAGGTGAGCTGTACCAGAAATTACGCGTATGGCATTTGTATGATCCGATTTTTCATTCATTTCCTCGATGTTAAGTAAATTTTTCTGCACTACTTTTATTGCTTGAGGTACAGACTTTAAGATTCCAGCTGGGCATTCAGTTAGCAGAAAATTAAGAGCTCTAATGGTAACTGAGTCTGAAGAAGGTAATCGATTTTTGTCGCCAAGTATAAGAGAAAATAGGAATGTCGAAATATAAGAACTGTTAACATATATGCCTTGCTTTTCTGACGAAATCAGAGAACGAAGTAATTCGGAAGCAGAATCAATAATTTCATGATGAAAATCGCACGTTGCTAACACGGCAGGAATCACTTTCATTTCAGTGGAGAATAAGCTGGAATTGAGTGCTCGAATCATGCTAAATTTTATATCTTTAAATTCGGAACTTGAAAGTTTGCGTAAGGGTTCAAGTCGAGTCAAGGATGCTTCTGAAAAGCCAGCAAGAACGTTAGCTTCATTTTGTCGTGATTCTCCCGTGTACATTGCAATGTCAGAGAAGAAATTAATAATCTCTATGTTATCAGCTTGCGTTAAAACGATTGGCAAACCATTTTCGGCTATATTTAATGGTTTCATTGGTATATACTCTAGAATGGTGGCAAGCAATTGAAACCTTGAATTTTGAGCTACAGAAAACCTTTCGAATAAGGAGACATTCAGCATTAAAGCTGCTGCAATAGATTGTTTTTCACTTTCAGTTGACCGAGGAAGTCCAATGTTCAGAAATACATTCGCAAAGTTACGAGTAAATCCATTTGCATCCCACTTCATGCATGTGTTCAGTAAATCAACGCATGGAAGCTTTATACATCCTTCATGACGAACGCGGCTACATATGTGATTCAAAATATCGACCACTCTCAATTTCACATCTTTATCCGAACTATCGAGTTTCATAATCAACTTTGGCAAAAGTTTGTCAAGAATTTCAGTAAGCTTATCATTTGGAACAAGCACCAGCCTATTCATAATTCTATTGAGAGCTTCAATATCGCTCTTGCTGTCCATCTTTACTCGATTAACGTTAATCGAAAGCTGCAATGAAAAGTCTATATGTCGTTGGCATTGAAATATGCTTCGCTACAAAATCATCTAACGATTTCGACAAAGGTTCTGTTGTTTTGTTCTCGAGAACATTGAACGGATAGATTATTGTTCAAATCAAATCAAATACAATTCCCGTGTCATGTAACGTTTTTTTCTCGCTCTCGCAAACAGCATAAGATTCCATCACGAGCTTCTTCCATTGATATGCAGCAAAATATTCATCGCACATATTACATCTTCATCTATTAAGCTTAACATATATTAAATATAATGTCTCTCTCTTCAAGTGGTAGACTGCAAGATGATTTTGAATTCGATTATTCATCAAACGTGCTAGACATAATGGAATGCATACTATATGAAAAGGTAATGCATGCACTTATAGCTCTAACGCATGAATAATTTTTTATGGGTTAAGTTAATTTGCGTATTCTTATTACATAAGTGTCGATGAAAATCCAAATGATCGGTTAATAACTTAGACTAGAGATTATATATTTTTATAAATGAAGCAAGAATGATATGATTTTGATGTATATTCTGAAAAAAATGTCAGGATTACGCTGTCGAAGCTTTAGGTTGTGAAGTCAGACGACTTGAAAGGGAACTCAAGGCACAGGTCCAGGTAAATATAAAATTTAATTTAAATTCTATAGTAATTGAAATTTTAAAGCAGTTAGCAGAAATTAATAAATATAAACTAGTGCATACATCCATCAATATCTGATAGAGTTTAAAATAAAGGAATATATATGTATATATATGTATGTTTTTCGCGCTATTTCTCTCTCTCTTCTCTGTGGACATTCCATCATTGATGTTCATATAAGAAACGCTAACAAATCATATTCAATTGGACCTAATTTTTTTGAAAGCAATTTTATAAAATTTATAGAAATAAGGCAATATTATATGTCAAAATTAGGTAAACATCATGTTTAGAGATTTAGGGAAATGTTGGAAAAAACTAACAAAAGTGTTCTAAAATTTTCCAAATAAAAAAAATATTCAAATCTCTGTATCAGTTAGATTCTTTTTATCTTAAATATAATTTGAATGATATATTACAAGGTAATAAAAAAAGGTGAATTCTCTATAAGACAATGTCTCATTGTCTTTTGAAATTTTTAAAAAAATGGATACATTATACAGAGAATCAATTTTGAGATACGCAATCATTTTCTTCTGACTTTTCACAAAAATTTCAGTGTCTTTTCATACAATCTTTCAACGGGCACCCCTTGTATGTTTTTGGTGCCTACTTAAATATATTTTGAATTATATGAAGTATTTATAATTCCATAAATTGATAATTTATTAATTTTTGGTCAATGTATGATGATATCTTTAATCCGATATATTTACTTAACTGATAGTTTTTGTTGTAATCGATGGTATAGTGTTGGTTAGTTCAACTGCACATAAATTCCTTTAAATCGATAAATGTTCGATTAACTGACAGCTTTTGGCATTATCGATATTATCAGTTTATGTGATTAAAAGACCGACTGTATATTAATGTTTCTAATCCGATATATAATACTTTCATTAACTGATAGTTTTGGTGGAACTGATGGTATCAATTAATGGAATATCGACTGTATTATCAGGTAACTAAAAAGATGCATCCATTGGAGACAGTAGTTCACGTGGTGGACGATCATGGCACTCGCTCTACTTTTATGGGTCGATGTGCTAGTCAAGTAAGTAAGAGTGACTTGTTGGTTGACTCTGTATTGACTTTTTGCTTTTATTCATTAAGGTTTTTATCTTAACGAGTAAAAGTAGGTACGATAATGTTTCTAAGAATTTTATTGTAAGCAAATTTTTGGATACTTTTTGCATTACCCATGAAGATGATTTTCAATTGAATATGAACTTTGGTCCAACCAATAGCAAGAGTAAATCTTATATCAAAAGCAAAGGGATTCAAATGGTTGGATCAGTTCAAATTGAGTTGCAGTTCAGTTTTTGGGTTCTTTCTGTTCACAGTCATGTATTACAAATATTGGAAATTTTTTACTTGCTAAAATATTTTTACACTCTTAGTATCAGCCATCAAAGAGAAATTGAGTTTTTATTGAAAACTTTAAAATTGGTTGGTGTATAATGGCATGTACATTATTTTCTTTTTAGTTTAGAATCCTACAAATTAATTATTTATATATATAGTTTAGAATATAGGCCACTAAATTGTTTTGAATATTTTAACCTTTCAATAATAATTCTAAAATTAAACCTATGAAAAATGAACTTATTATATACCGAAAAGTCACCCAATCATATCTTTGTCTGTTATATCAATTTATAAATGCACATTGACATTTTTTTGAATTTTACGTTTAAAGTGGAATTTTTTACTCTTGTTTCTTCATACTATTTCAAGGGGACTAATGCTGCCTTGAAAATGTTGCCTAAGCCGAAGAAAGGCGATGAGATAGCGCAAAAGGTGTCTAGATAAATACATATCGAGTACGATAACTTTTTTCTCTTCAAAAATTTGCACATATTCATATATATATATATATATTTATGTGGATGTGGAGGCATTCTGATGTGCACAGAAACCTATTAAGATGCATCCATAGGTACAAAGATTTTGATGCAGAATGAGACATACATTTGTCTAGATATATATTTGTACCCCTATTACCACATTTATTTTATACTCATATGCAAGTTTAACTATTGTTTATTGGGAAGTTAAGTTCATTTATGTATAATAACTTCTCCCTTTACTTTTGCTCATCTTTAAGATTATTGCAGTGGTGAAGCAACCTGAATTATACACTGACTATCTTGCAAGCGAAAAATTTGCACGTGATTTAAGAAGGTAACTGAATGATTTCTGAAAGGCTAAAGCAGGTCCAAAATAACTTCCTGGGCTTTTCTACATTCTTAGTTTTGATGATGAGATTTGAGAATCAGCCACTGATTGTTTTAATGCAAAAGAAAATTTTTTAAGCAAAAATTATATCAATGGCAAACAAATATTTGATGGCTTTTCAGCTCATAATGAGTTCATTTGTTGTATGACCACATTTCCAAATAATATCTGATAGGCTTAAGAAGATTTAAAATGTTGTAGTAGACTATTCTACACATGTATCATTAGCTTCTTTAGGAGATTTATCATGGCTTTTCACCTATAATAAATATTTAAAGTAGATTGATGATTTTTTGTAGCCCCCCCCCCTCCACCTCTTTAATATATCCCAACTTCTATAGTGTTTTTTATCTTAAATGTAACTTAGTATGAGGCATATTATATAAAACAAAAATGGGAATGTAAAGGCAGTTTATAGAAATTACCTGTATCTATTATTTCCTTTACCCAAGGAGTTTCATGCATACTCTATTTTGTTTGAGCTACAGCTTTATAAAAATAAGCCGATATAACATGTAATAGATGGTGCATCGATGTTGGAGCAATATCATCTGAAGTTACAGAAAGGCACATGTTTAGCGGCAAGTCTTCAAGTTTAAACCATATATAGATTCTTTCTAGGCTGCTCACAACTCAGCATACAGTTCGGCTTCAACACTTGACAGTTCATCATACAATTTGACTTCTACAGTGCACAGTTTAATATGCAATTCAGGACTTCTACAGCTCACAGCTCAATACATATGATGAATGCCATAGCTCAGATTTAACCAGTTTATTATTTTAGGTTATGTCGTCGAGTTGCACCAATTTTAGAAGCTGAGTCTCGATGTGTGTTTCTTCAGAGCCCAGTATATGTGTTTGGTGATATCCATGGAAACCTCGAAGATTTAAATTTTTTTGCTGACAACATTTGGAAGGTAAATATTTTACAGCCTAACGTGACAAATAATAAATAGTTCTATTCTATATATTTATGAAGTACTACATGAATATATACTGTAAGATTATATAGTCTCAAACTCATGATCATATTATACACTTAGTGGCATATTCTGTATTCTAAGGTCCTCCAATTGGATACTAATATTTCTACTGTAAATTTATGGAATCAAATTTTTAAATAATTTCTGAGAAGTCATAAAAAAACATTAGAAATAATTTACTGATTTATCCTATACTTTTCCAAAACTACTTCAAGAGAATAAATTTACTTTTTCCTGTGTCTCTTGGAATAATTTCTATGAGATTTAAAGTAATCTAGTGGTCTATATATCTATACTTTCACTCAAACTATTATAAAAGAATTTTTTCTGAATTTTTTGGAATACCTTCTGAAAGTTTGTAAAAATCTTCAAATAATTCAACAGTTTACCCTACACTTTAACAAAAAATGATTCTATGAAAATTGATTTTGCGTATGAACTAGTTGGGGATGAATCTGACTGCCGGACAGTTCTTATTTCTTGGAGATTACGTAGACAGAGGAAAGCTTGGATTAGAATGTTTGGCTTATTTATTTGCCCTTAAGGTACATGCATAAATATTTACATTTTAATGCAATTTTAATTACTTTTATTTCTCACAATTCAACAATAAGAAATAATATAGAGCATTATAGAGACTTTTTCTATAGCTGCATATTCAGATAATTGCTAGTATGATGAATCGTATACTATACTAGTCTGAACTAGTCATGGCTAGGGCTATCTTGGCAATGATGAATTTTTAAGATTTCACAATTTTTCATGAGCTGCTTAAGAATTTTTAATATTTTAATATATGCATCAACTTAAGACTAGCTTGAATTTCAAACATGTACCATTGAAAAGCTATGGTCATGAGAATGATAGTTCAAAATGAAAAAAAAGTAAAAGCACTTTCTTATATTCTTTTATCCAGGTTACTTCATCCATGTATTTTCTTTCGATTACGAATATGCATATGCATGTAATTTTTCCTTGGCACATCGAAAAACCTAAAAAACAATATTTATTGGTCTAGTATCCATTAAAATATATTAAAAGAACAACTTTATTTCCACATTCTTTGTTTTTTCATTCAAATTATTATGCTTTTATTATTTGTTTCGATTAAAATATATGTATTTATTATGTCTTCTTAGATTGAAAATCCAAAAAAGCTATACTTGTTGCGAGGCAATCATGAACTGCGCGATGTAAATGGGTGGACTGAGCATTATAAAGATATGTCTTTCATATGGCAGTGTCAGAAACGATTTGGGAAGATGCTAGGAGAGGAAGTTTGGGATATGGTATGCATTTATTTGTATGTATGTATGTATGTATGCATCAGAAACTTTGAAAGTTTGTATTTAGCATGCATGTATTTGCATGCAGAAATGATAAGATCATTTGCATGTATTTGCAAGCACTATAGTGTAGGAGAGCATAATCTAATTTTCAGATAACTTGCAAATCTATAAGATGGATACGTCATATCTATACAATGCAATGTTCGATTTCAAAATTACAATTTGTGAGAACTGTACTACTCAATCTGTACATGAACTGTTTACTGAGCTGTTAGCTCACTCATTTTTAGCCCTAACGCCTTTCTTTCTTTCATATTTACACAGATTTACTTCACTGGGTCTTATTACCACTCATTTATCTTGACTTTTTTAAATTCAGTAGCAGTTTTGTTTGGTATTTCAATAGAGTGAAATATTTATATATCACATGTGCATGAATTCATTTTTATAATATATATATGTAAAATAAACTTTGGACATGACAAATTAGTCGGAACCACCAAGTTAATTTGTTATATCTAACAATCAGAAGCTGAATTTGGCATAACATGACTTTCATATTTATTTCCTATGCTTAAAGTTTGTTAAAAGAGGATTTTTTATATCCAAAGTTCACTCCTTCTATTCTCCAGTATTAGTTCTTAGATGTTATTTATCATGGATTTTTTAGTGCAATCAAGTATTTGATAGACTTCCTATCGCTGCAGTAATTGATAATGATATATTCTGCACGCATGGTGGAATTCCAAGGCCAATAGCAGGATCTACATCTAGAATCGAAAGTATAATGAAAATTCCCGCAGTTGCTTCCGTTTGTCCGCCCAGTGAAAATGAGGTGTACATGTCTTGATATTTATATTTTTTGTCTTATTGTAATTTTTGTTTTATTGTTTAGGTGTCAGTTCATATATCTGCGTGTGCTTGTCAGACCCAGGGAATACAAAATATATGTGTTTATTAAAGTATGTAGGCATATATCACTATATGGGTATGCATCAGCCCTAGTGTGTACCCATTTATTTATGTATGAACTTGATAATTCATCTGAATTTTAATTATTTGTAATTAAATTTTTTATTTCATTTCGCTTTTACATCGCAATATATACATATATATATCATACTGTATGCACAAATAAAATAAAATTCAGATACAATGAATTTGATCCCAACAAATTCAATGAGATTTCATATATAACGAATAAATGAAAAAGTTATTACTCGGAAAAATGTACTTCAGATTTTGGGTACGACGAATTTTTGATACAATCAATTCCGGATATAACATATTAATGCAGTGGATCTTCAGCAGATTCTTTATATCCGTAGTTTACTATGTAAACATTTTTCTCATGTATTTGAAAATTATATTTTATAGACAGCAGAAATGGTACAAGTTTGCTCCGATTGCTTGTGGGCAGACCCAGCAAAAGAGATGCAGGAACGAAAATTGGATCGAACTGGGTAAATCAATTCTTTGCAGCTCTAAAAATAAAAAAATTTTTAGGAAAAACTATTTTTACATAGATTTGGAGAAAGTTTTCGAGGAGGCGGTGCAATATGCTTTGGAAATAAGGTACTGCATGATTTTCAATTTGATTATCATGTTAAAGTTGTGGATGAACTACATGTGAGTTCTAAAGGACTTGAGAATGAGTTACATACAAATTGAATGTAAGTTTTATAGGAACTGTATATGAGTTGTATATGAACTGTACTGTTGAATTACAGGTTATTAAAATGAAGGAAAAAAATAAATATTAGAACTTTAGAACTATTGACCTTGTCAATTTAACTGGCAAGATACTGATCAATAGAATTGCAGCTTTTGTACTTTGCCTTGTAGAACATATTTAGACAAGAAAATATGTTACAAAATAAGAAAGGTGCCATTGTTGATAAAAAAAACCCTTACAAAATAACTAGTGTTTACATTGTCATGAGAAAGAGGGGATATATCCATAAAATTATCCGAGTTGTACGTATGTTTGTATACAAATTTGTGTTATTTGTATGGATTGGATTTCTGATTACTTTTTTACGTCAATGCAACTACTTTATAAAGCTTTTTTATCAAATGATATGGCTGCTGAAAATATATTTGCTCTTCATGTAAGTACATTTACGTATATCGAATATTATAGGCGATTGATGATTTTTTCAAAGAAGAACGTTTGAATTATATTATACGAGCTCATGAAGCACATAGTGAAGGAGTGGCTATGAGCAAAGGAGCAAAGGAAAGTACTGCATTTTAATTACTTTATTAGAATAGTAGTACTACATTTTCATTAGTACTATGCTTAAAAATACTATACTTTGTAAGTGTTTCCAAAATGTAGCATTACATTGGTGTACATATATTTCGAATAAAAATAAAGGAAAATTCTATGCTTTTAATGAAATCATTTGAAATTTAATGCCTAATGTCTATAAATGTAGTACTATATTGTCATAAATATTGTACTCTATTATAATATGTATGGTACTATATTTTTATCAGTGAAGTAATCTATCGTTAAGTGCTTCACTATATATCAAATGTTATGCTAAATTGTTATAAGTAAAATACTTTATATTATTATATACGTAGTACTATTTTTGAATTATAGTACTATGTAATGCTTGTTAGGAATTGGTAGTTAATTTAATTTGCTTGATATTGACCTCTGTTTATTTTTTCTAGGTCTTGACGGTTTTTTCTACTTCAAAGGTGATTACAATTTTATTTATCGTATAAATGTTCAATTAGATAATAATATCCATTTTGAGTAGTTGAAAACATGACACTAAAATGTATATAGAAAAAGTCTGAATGACAAATGACTTACAAATAATATGTACAATGTACTGGATAATTTTTTTTAAAGATCACTGAATGATGTGTTTATTTTTATCATGCGTTCGTAAAATTCGAATGCAACAAATTGTCAGGACGACTAAGTTTATTTGTTATGTCCGAAATCCACGCTGAACTAAGTTCAATGTGACTTTTTGGTTTTTCGCAAAAATTTGTTAAAAACTTTATTGTTATACCCGACGTTTACTCTATACAATCGTAAGCTATATGTTCATATTTATAATGTGGATGCACATTTATATCTACATATTAAAATTTATATGCTTGCATACTTGTAAAATAGTCTATAAAACAATTATGCTATGCACTAATAAATTCATTCTATTTGTTTCAAGAATATTTTCCAGTAAAAAAATATCTTCACTTTTTGGTATTAGGACCATGGGCAAAGCGATGGAGCAATGTGTGGTTGTGTATTGGTAGATCAAGATAGAATTGTTGTCATAAATCGTAGTGCCAAGTACAAGGTAAGCTGTACGTTTGAGTACCAAATTTAACTGCTCAGCTGGTTTTAACAATATAATCAGATTAAGATTTTCAAATTTTACGGTGCAATGAATTTTGTAGATAGAAAGCCCACAGAGAACAACTAGAGGGAACGAGTAGTAATAGTAAACCATACAAAACACAACTTCAACTTAAGATTGTTTCATAGTAATATTGTAAGAACAAGTTTTATGACTGCGCATCAATATAGACTACTCTATGTTATATGTATAGTCAACTAGTCAGTATCAACATGAACTTCTATGTAAACGTAAATTAGTGGCTAGCACTACCTTTGACACTGTAGGTGAAGCATATTGTATTTGGATACTTGAACTGTTTCCATATCTATTTCTGCATAGCTCAAATTGTCAACATTAAATTTTATACGCAATAGTCTGTCTATTTTTACTTGTTAATCTTTTATGTGCGGTTTTGAAGCGGATTTTTTATAGTAATATATTATGGGATTGTGGAACTCGTTTCAAACTTGATATTTTTGAGAAAGAGACTGAATTTTTTTATTTAATTGAGTGATTTTGATGTAATTTTTTTAGAACAAATACGTCCATCATAGAGGCAGCACCAGTTTGCTTAATGTCAGCATGGAAGAACTTGAAAAACGATTGAAGCTTGGACTAATTTTCGGTGGTAGCAAAATACATAACAATAGTAATCGCAGGTTTGAATCGGTAAGTATAATTAATTATATTCGAGTATAGTCGAATTCTTTTGAAATGATATTGTACAGTTGATATTATATATGTAGGTTACTTCTCTTTGATGGTACATATTTCCATCTCTAATTCATTATTTTCAATTAACAAATGGTTTTCGATGCAATCGATAGTATCAGTTTTTATGGAATATCAACTGTATATTATTTGTATTTCTTTTTTACTCAAACTGGGAAAAAATTCCTAAGCCTTACAATGACTTAATTTCAAGTATTTAGAATTTCTTCAAGAAATAGCTTCAGTAAACTTTGGTTACAAATAATCTGTCCTGAAGCATTTCGAAATATTTTGAAAAGTACTCTAATCAACCATATTGGGTAGTACTAGAGTATCAATCTTTTTTATTTTGTATGTACAAAAATATTTTCATATCTCAGTAAACTTGTTTTATATTAAAAAATTTCAGATTTTCATATTTAACCAATTATCGCAAGTATTTCGATGCGTTCTTGAAAGTACTATGAAAACTTTCTGTGTAAGATTAAAACACAAATTGCTTGATTTATTACGCATCAGTTGAAATATCCATTGCAGCAAATATGTTCAATATGTAAATATATATATATATATATGTATGTATTGTTTAGAAAAATATTAAATATCAAGCTTAGTAATATTGTTTTTTTACACATGATGCTTCCAGGAATAAGAGCTGTGCTTGATGAGCAAGTACAACCTTTCAAAAATCCACATAAGATAGAAATTTTCATAGGAGACATAGCAATTTAGTATCATAGAGACCTAGGACATAAATCACTATACTTGCACATTGATAAGATAAGCTAATAATTATCATAATTTTTGTAAGTTATTTCTTTTTTGTCTGTATTCTTTATTTTGATGTATGTTGGATATCATAGGCATTTTTATATGCCAAAATCAGTAAAACAAATGAAAGAGAAAATACATATGAACAAATAGGAAAAGAAAAAAAGACTGTTAATTATTCTCTATGACACAGTTCAGATCAATTATTCTTCAAACATAGTGCTGATTTTACGACCTATTTCTACAAAATTTTCATCTGATTACATTTGATAAATTTCTATTGGTTGATGGTAATTAAAAAGAGAAGTTTTAAAAGAATATATAATAAAAGATCGTGTTTAACCGAACTTGATCACTCATATGGCGTAGCTTATTGGTTTTCTTAGTCATTTCTGTTTTGGTTTTGTAATTTTCATATATGTTCTAAAACATAAACTATGAAGATTGTGCACACTGAAATCTCTACATTAAATCAGTTGACAAGTTGCCTGCATCATGCAAAATAATCTATTAGAAAAATGCATGAGTGTTAAAATAAATTATTATATTCGTTGTTTGTTTTCGAACAAGAAACATATCAGGAATCCTAACCTCCATGCTGTGGTTGTTGGTCCGATGCTTTGGATTAAATATTGATGTCGATTTTCGTGCAAACAAGTGCAACTAAAATAAATCATATTCTTTATACTTCTATATACGATTCTAATCTATGACTTGAATCTAGCTATTCCCTCATTGGAAACAGGATCCTTAAAACACAAGTTAAAATGTCGATTTTCACTTACGATAAATAATAGTGAACACATTCATTAAAATATAGATTTTAGTGTACAGAACAAATACATGGTACTTAAATAAACTTTTCATATAGGTGGATAAAGCTGATTCTACAAACATGCACTACGAGTAAATAAAACCGTAAAATCCTGAAATGCACTCATTTTCAATTTCAATCGATTTTTCTTAGTAAACTGACTATACATATGAATATACTCCATCATCTTCAACTCTAATATTTTTTTGCTAACTTAAATCTTGCTCTAAAAGTCTATGAATTTTGAATTTGAAGAACTGAAGTACCTACAAATTATTTATACTTTTTGTGTTTACCATGTACTGTAAAAGAAAATAGAGTTGAAATCTGTTTGTACATTCACCTAAAGTTAAAGCTGTGAATTGAATGGTGGGAGAACAAGCTTCTTGGTTGAATAAAGTAATTTTGCCTCTTTATGCCCCTTTGTAGTGCTAATATTTGTTCCTGGTTTGGCGGAGAGGGTCATAGCAACGTTGGATTGTCCTGGGTCAATTCAAGTCTTTTACCTAACAAAAACATTTAAAGGAGAGCAAAGAAACATCCAATAAATAATTGAGCAGTTTTTTTGACGTACTCATATTCTCTATTTGTCATAGCACAAATAATCAATTAAAACTGACTTGACAAGTACATAATAACAAGAAGATTCATCAACACATTTCCAGGTGATGACAACAAACCTTGGCCACCAAACCAATAAGTACACTTAGGCTTGGAAATGACATATTGTTAGTAAATCTACTACATTGTAGAAGGTGTTGGCATTGACTTTTATAGTGTTTAACATGAGTTTTAGTATTGTTTAGAATTGCCTTCAGTAATCGAATTGCATAAAAATTTTTTCATTGTGACTACACCAATGTATGGATGATTGGCAAAACTAAAGAAGATTTAAGGAGTTTATTCAAAACTTACATTTGCAAGCCAAACGCAAGATTTAGTTGTAACTGACATGAACTATATTACTTTTAGCTTAAAAAACATCAAAAAATTTAATAAATTTAACTTTTTCTTTAAAGGTGAGCGTAATTTTGATGTAAACTTCAAGAAGTGGTAACTAGAGATTATCTGATTTCAGGCAATAAAGCGTAATTTTGATGTAAACTTCAAGAAGTGGTAACTAGAGATTATCTGATTTCAGGCAATAAAGCGTAATTTCATGTTTATTTTGTAAGTCATGAGATGAAACTATATTTATATTTCTATGATTTCTGTATACTGTCATTTAACTAATTGTTACATCTAGATGCAATGCTGCCACTGGACTTCAATACCAGAGTAAGGCATCTTACATAAAAATTGCTAAGATTTTATTCTAAAACTTAATTTTACATAGCATTATGTGGCATGCTATCAGTCAGTTTCAGCAAAGGAGCCTTGAAATTTTATGAAAAAAATCATAAAAACAACATGTAATAAAAAATTTTAATTTTTTCTGTTACATTTTTACAATTACATTTAAAATAATATTTGGGATTTTTTAGTAATCATTTTAAGTGTACTTGACATTATTTACAATCTAGCAGATTGTATAAATGAAGAAGCCACTGTGCATTTAACTTTGCAGCATGCATTTAACTTTGCAGCATCAAAAATAGTATCAGCACTAACTGTCTGCAGTATTTTAGTCAATTGTTATAAAGTTTGATTTCTGGAGTATGGAGCTCTAATGTAAGTTTTGCTGCATGTTTAATTTGATACATTTTGCCAATTATAATTTGAATATTTGCACATCCTGAATTTTTTGAAGTGCAATGTTGTTTAACCTCTCATTGCCCAAGCTCTCTCATTTGCACTATAGAAATGTATGTTATAAAAATTCTAGCCCAATTACACTACTCACCCTGTACAAACTAATATTATACCTTTTTTTCAATAGAAGTTCTGTGATATGAATTATTGTACATCCTACGTGATAGCGGCAAATCTCTGCCACCGCACAAATGACCAAGGTAAGGCCTGGAAACAACTAACGGGCATCCCATTAACTTATTGCAAGAAGAAATGCAAATTTGGCTGAGTAGAATCAGAATTGCAAGGCAGTGTACCAGTGTCTCATTTGATACTGTTGCACCAAATAAATAGCTCAAAAATCACTACTTCAGTGAAGGTCCATTGCTTAATAAATGTCTTAGAATAGACATACAACTTTAAAACTTACATTTAAATGCGTACTTTCATTAGAGATGCCAAAAGTGATGGCTTTTTCAGTGCCAATTTCTGACAAAATTGCACAAAATGCCATTTTTTAAATACCATTTTTTATGCAGAACACATTGTAAACTTTTGAAAAGAGTAACAAATTTTTAAAACTTCCTTAAAATAACATGCACATCCGCACTGTGGATTGCAAAATATTACAATTTTAGTGTTTTGTTGTTGCAATTTGAATTTGAAGTTACAAGATATTGCTATGATCAGATTCAATAGTTTACATGATATTATTGACTGAGAACAAAGTTGGGGTTCACCTTGTATAATTTTGTTGCTTGCTCTCATGTGTGCTACAAGTTATTAGCCATTACCAGCTTTTGCAATCACCTTAATTTAGCTAAAAAAATTGTTCTTTCATATTTTTTTCACATTGTGTAACTTTTTTTCACTACTTTACAGCTACATTTTTTTTGTCATTGCAATAGGCTGCACATTTCTATGTTGAATTTATCTTTAGACCCGCCAATATGCAGGTAGATCCAATCAGTTGGGTTGATTTTATCGTGTTTGGTGCATTTTCAATGAATTTTAGTGTACATTTGCGTATTTTTATGTTCTTGCTTATATATTAAGCAATTTTTTAGGCATTTCTAATGTACTTAAAAGCAGTTTCCATGTGTTCTGGATATATTAGAACTCTGAATATGTAGTTTTACCATTTGCTATTTATTTTCTACACATTTCAATGCATTTTTATCCATTTTCATTACAGTTTTGAGCAACTTTAATTTAACTTTAAGTGATTGATATAAACTTTTAAGAAATTTCTGCAAACTATTATGCAATTTATTTGCATCCTCTTTTGTTTAAATGCATTTTTTTACTTTCATGCTTATATTTTGGCCAAATAAGTAACAGTTTTTACTTCTGCTACTATTTTACTGCAAATTATAGATGTAGTAGAGTTCAAACATTTACACTAAGAATATAAATATGTGTGGTTTACAACTGCTCAACTCTATGCTGTACTGGTCTGAAAAATTTTTACACTGTTATTACTATTGCTGTACTGTGATATATATATATATATATATTTGTATATATTTATTGTAATACAAACAGACATTTGAACATAAATCATACAGTATATATTACTGCATTGCTAGAAGTGAACTCTAGTGATGCAAGACAGATAATTATTCAATCATATGATGGACCAGTAGTAATTGCGCTGTGGCACTATTCCATTGGCTAAAGTGAGAATATGATGTCAGCAGTCAGAATTCTTAAACTGAGAACAGAAACAATGACGCAGCTAACATAGTTAAAGGATTAACCCTTAACCGGTTAATTCCTAACATTTATATATTTAAAGTAGCTTAAGTTCAACCGCTTTAGGATGCATACTACAACTTGTATATTATAACATAAATATTAAGAAGGTTGTCTTGTTATAATATAATCATTTGGTTTGTCATAGTAGTAAGTTCATATTTCCAGTGCTAAAATGTCAATATCTTATCCAACCACCATTACCATTACATGTACAGTGCTATCATATCCTCGTATTAAGTTGTAGAACAACTAAACTCAAATACTTCATAGAGCACCACTGCTGCAATAAAACATACATTTTATTCTGTATAAGAGTAGAATGCATGCTATTTTTTCAATTGCACTGTATGTTGAATGCTCAAAGTAAATAGGAATATAATGATGCCTAAAGCACAGTTTAGGGACTGTCACCTTCTATGTATCAATGATCAAAACCAGCAAAGCTCAGCAAGACAAGATGAACAAACAATCAAGGTGCAGCAAGTAAGAAAGGGTAAGGAATGCTTGAATGACAGTAAGCAGCTTATGCACTAGTAGTGCATCAAGAAACTAGTTGAACCTTGTTGCTCCTGCCACACATTGAGCACCTACATCTTATTAAAAGTATAATTTTTTTAATTGGTAGCAGCTTCAATGTGCATTTTTGTCTTAGTAGTGTCTCTTTTAAACTGCCTCTATTGCGATTGGATCTATTTCATACAAGAGCTTTTTGCTAAAATGAGAAACAAACTTTTGTAGTGCAATTCTTGAAAGTTTTGACATGAAGAATAATTTTCAATGACTCAATTTGAATTATATTGACATGATTCAATTAAGTTTGCATTTAATTGCCTTGATTTATTCACTTTAACCTTTCATTATCAATAAATCACAAATTATATCAGAGTTAATTCTAGCAAATGAATATGCATTCATTAATATGGCAGACTTACCAAAAGTTTAATGCATAGGAGTAATCACAAAGTGCTCTATTCATTAACTCAAAAACATTGAATTACTGACTTAGCAAAGCACTTATATCTTCCTTTCCTGTAAATGAATAGCTAATCTTTGCTTCACTTAGTTTCAAATCCAATTCCAACCATAGATTAAGTTTTTACTAGACTCCGAAGCTCAACAGCTAATGCTGAAATTTGTAACATGAATAAATGAAGAAAATTGGAAGTTTTAGTCAATTGCCGAAAAAAGGTGTCGATGAAAATGACACTATACAGTTCATATTCTACAAATTGATGATCTACTTGATAAATTATAATATTTGAAAGCATAGTATTCTACTTGCTTCCCTTTACTGGTGTATAGAGCTAACTCGATATATTCGATCAATAGTGAGTTAAATGTATAACCAATTAAATCAGTTTATAGAATATCAACTATATTTATTCATAGAATCAGTTCTGTACCTGTCTTCTAATGAATTTAATTATATATCACGATATGTTTATTTTAATATTGCTTCTTAATCTTTTCAGCTACTCATTCTTCAATGTATGAAGTAGTTATAAACAGTAAATTTGAAAAAAAACATGCGATACAATTAAAGTGAAAAAACAACAAAAAAAACGATAACAAATTGTGTAAATGATATTTTCAATGACCTATCATGGACCACAACTTGATCAAAGATTAGAAAAATCGACCAAACCAAAACAAATTCGGTCCTTTCAACTAAGGGAAACTATTTATCAACAATTATATTTTATGAAACTATTGCTTAACTGTGTATGATCAAACTACACAAGACTTCTACTGAGATGTACACAATGCGCAAAACTTCTAACAGATAAATATCTTTGAAGTAACATTAGTAGAGTTCAGTGGCTCCTTCGTTCATTTTCATCACACTCGTCAAAACTTCTCTCGGCACGAAAAAATCGAGTTCCAACATTTGTTGTACACCGACTCGATTTTCTACGAGTGCTCGAGCAGCTAAAGTCGATAAACTGGGGGGTGACGATCGTAAATTATATCGCCAGATGTCGTTATACCGAATATCACCATTGGCCCCACTAAATATATATAATGCTCCATCATGATATGCGGCGGAATGAAAGGCCCGGGCATTAGGCATGGTGGAAGAATTTGGCGAACTACTGTTAGGGGCTTTTTCTATAGAGGCAGTCTTTATTTCCGACCACTCTAAAGTTTTTGTGTTGTACGAGAAAAAATCGTGTAAGCGTGATAACTCGCCCGTGAAGCCTCCCCATAAATATATGGTGGAAGTTTCATGGTCAAAACTGCATGAATGCGCTACGCGAGCACAGGGGATGGAGCCATTCATGGAAGGATCTGTCCATACCAGCGTGTTGAGATTTAAACAGTACATGTCGATAACACTAAATTCAGGTTTGAAGCAACCGCCACCAATGACGTACATGCAGTTTCCGACAATAACGGATTGATGTTTGTATCGAGGGCTGGGACTTCGGCCAGTAGTGGTAAGCTTTCTCCAGCTGTTCGTACATAAATTATGTTCATATAGATCATTCGTGTAGTGCAAACCAGTGCTGCCACCGAAAAATAGAAGAGAATTTTCATAGCGACATACTGTTTGTCCGTAAAATCGGCTTGATGAGTCGTCAGCATTTGATTTTAATTTGGTCCATTCTCTAGTTCGAGTATCAAACTCAAGAACGTCGGAACGCAGGCTATCCATCTCTACACCAGTCCCGCCAGCTACGATTATTGAATCTGAGGTCAATCCTGTACACATTCCGAAGCTTGCACGAGCAGTGGGCTTAACATCGCCATTGTACTGTACTTTGCTCCACTTGTGAAGGGATAGATCGAAGATGTACATGTCGTTTAAGCAGGCAATAGCATCATTTTCTCCACCACATCCGCCAAAGAGATATACTTTATTGTCAATCACGGCAACATCGTGCCCAGACCTTGGTGATGGAACAATTCCACTAGTTTGTATCTTCACCCATCTATTGTGTTCGTCTCTTTTTTCAGGTTTTACCTTTTGGTCTGAGTTTGAAGCAAGTTTTCGTATTTTGCTTTTGAATGCCAGCCCTGATGATGAGAAATTGGCGCCAATGGCACCATTTAGTTTCTCAAAGAGAGTCATGGTGAAAATTCCAATGGGACGGTGTGTGAATTATTTCGAAAGTTCGAAGTTTCTTATCGCTGAAATTAAATCAATCACTGGGCAATAAAATTTAATGCAATGGTATAAAAAATATAAAACCGCGCTTTATGAGTTTGCTAGCAGCTGAACTTCTGAGAAGCAGTCGCTTAGTAAATGATGTTTCTGGCAATGAATAGAGCTCCAGAAGATAATATTTCTGAAAGTGGACTGCAAGTCTATAGCCGCATGACAGGACACAGCCAGCGCGAAATATTGCGCTCCGACGAGGTTGCAAACGACGGGATGTTCGGTTACGAGACATAGTTTTGCCGGAGAGAAAAGTAAATAAGTACGCTTTAAATATTTGTGAGAAAGTTATAACGCTTTCTAGAGCAATAAAAGTATTTCTGAGAAATTTATAGTTCAGAATGCAGCCGAGATTTTTATTTCGGTTAACGACCTTCAACTTAAATAGCTAATTTCTTGAAAACATACAAAGCTGTCAGCTTTTTCGAAATATCATTATTTTCGGCTATAGAAAATCAATTCCAGCTCTGATTGTGATTACTTACCAGCCTAAGATTCTTCATTTAGAAAAATTAAAATTTATATTGTGATGTCCCAGTAATTTTCATTCAACATTCAGAAAAATATATATATGCGAAGAAGAATCAATTTCTTATAGTGTAAGAAATTCATTTGAATTTTGCTGTGAAATTAACAAGCTTAGAAAGAAATTTAAATCTCGAACTGTTGACCTATATCTGAACTGTCATCATGGACTTGAGTTGTAACTGAACTGTCAACTTCACTTTTCCTGTACTAAAACTGTCACAGTCACCTGTCACCTCAATAAGTTAAGTTGATCACAATTGAAGTTGCTATTAAGAAATTAATTTGTTTTTTTCCTTGTAAACACTTTCGTGTACATTTCTTATCATTGATTCATTTTAGCTAATCAAATTTTTAGTACAAAATATAATTCAAGTTGAGGAAAAATATTTTGAACTTATTTTCTTTTCAAATACTTGGGCCAGATAAATGAAGCATCAGTTGTTTCCCAAGTTCAAAAGAATGAAAAAACTGTATGTGTCAGGAATTGACCCCTAAGGGAGTAAATTCTATTTTGTAGCTGCGGTACATTTCTTCTGATACCATGTTGGAGTTTCAGTTTAGTCTATGAGAACAAGTTTC